>SJYQ01096541.1:484174-546929 GCA_006410935.1 Redunca redunca
GGGAGGGGGCAGACCTCCAGGACAGAGCCAGCCTGGGGCTCCTGCTAAGCCCAGATGTGCTGTGGAAGCACTGTTATTCTCCTTGCCTCTGGGCCCCAGAGCTCAGAGAGAGGCCCAGGCACATGGAAAACCCAGGGAGCATTTGCTGAGTTGAATAATTAAGTCAGACAACAACACACACTAAGATGCAGCCATGTCCCTCAAAAGCACAAAGAGGAAAGGGGCTGAACAGACACTGATGCACGAGGACTGGAAAGGTGGACACAGTGGCGAGGAGGTGGGTAGGGGGAGTACACTGGAGGTTGGGGCTGTGGCTCTTGGCACCAGGGTGAATGCTGAGTTTGGGACTGTGTGCCCACGGACATGGAGCACAGCCCGAAGAAGCCAGTGGCTCCCAGGTGGGTCAATTCATTCGTTATGCAAAGGCGTCCGAGTGACTGTGTGACACTCTGGAGTGAGGCCCATTGCCTCCCCACGAGTGTGGGTGTGGGAGATGCCGGGAGGCGGTGGACACACGGGTGGGTAGATCATCGAGGGTGGGGATGGGATGGGCAGGAGTGAGCCTGAGTGAGCCTGCAGGTCCACAAGGGAGCTTCTGAGCGGTGGGACAGGGCCGGGACAGTGGGAGGGGTCCCAGCCAGAGGCCGCACTTGCCGCTGTGCTCTCTTTCTGCTCCAGTCGCTCAGGGGTTGGGGGAGGGCATTTCCCTTAGAGACCTGCCCACGGATTTCCAGGGCCCCGCAGCTCCTGCGGGGCCACCCCCTGCCCCTAGTCAACCACTGAGCTGACAGTCAACCGCTTAACACTGACAGCCTGTCTTCCCTCGGTGTGAATCTCTGGGTCCATCTAAAGTTACCAAGGGGGTTTTAATATGTTTGGCTTGGTGAATACTTTCCACAGCCTATTCTGGGCTCTTCTGGGTTTTTGCTTTGGGTTTTTTTTTGGGGGGGTGGGTGGCCATGCAGCATGGCACGTGAGATCTAAGCTCCCTACTAGGTATGGAACCATGCCCTTTGCAGTAGAAGATCAGATTCTTAACCACTGGACTGCCAGGGAAGTCCCCGGCTCCCCTGGCTTTGGTTTTCACATCAGCTCTGGCTAGCACACTGCCTGGCACCCAGTGGATGCTCACTGTTGGATCTCTTCCTGGTCCTCACCCCAACCCAAGCTGGGACAGGTCTCTAAGCTCCTAGGTCACTGGAGCTACCAACTTCCCTTCTTCCTTGACCCCTGGTCTAGCTCTCAATTTCAATCCTGAATGGCTCCCTCCAGTCCCAGCCCTCCCTCGCTGCAAACACCCCAAACACCCCAACCCCCAGGGAGCTGGAGTCTCCTTAGAGACCTATAGGTTACTCCCAGAAGAGGTGGGCTGAGACCCTGGCTGAGACCCAGCCCCAGAGCGTAGGGACGCCCCTGCCACTGCTGGCTGAAGCTTGTTGCCTGAATCGGCCTGGAGGTGCCTGGGAGTGTTGGGGAGGGTGGCCTGACAGGGCTCGGAGAGCGGGCACGCCCAGGGTGAGGTCATGCATGCCTCACACCTCTGGTATTCCGGCTGATCGCTATCTCCTCCCCCAGCCCTCAGGTAACTCCGTGAAGATGCAGGCAGAAGAGGTGCTGGTACCGCAGATCAGGCCCGAGGCAAGACGGGGCTGCTGCCAGCCTGGCCCGCCTGCCTACCACTCCCCACCACCACTAGAGGGAAGGACAGACTGCCCCCTGGGAAGGAAGTGTGCTCCCCACAACACCGCCTCTATCATCAGGCTAAACCCTGACCCAGATCGAGCAGGCTTCCTGTAAAGGACCTTCCCACCTCTCCTTCCCCAGGAAGCCAGGCCAGAAGGAGGGAGCCTGGAGGTCAGTTCCCAGAGGGCTTTCCCCTTGGGAACACCCTTAGTCATCTCCCACCCCCACCTCCACCCAGTGACGATTCCAGTCACCATTATCCAATCGTATGATTTATTGGGCAACTTTTGAGAATGAAAAGATGAGAATCCTATACCAAGATGGTCCCAGCTAACCAAATATATGAGCCCCCAGTATGTTCGAGACTCCCAAGAGAGCACATGGGTATTTTGATGCACGCAGGCTCTGAGAAAACCTGATTATTCTCCTGAGGTTTTAGGGTACCAGGGAACTGTCCAGCCCTGGAATCTTCCTGACAGATTGGGGTGTGGGGGTGGTCACATGCCAGCAGCTCTCAGGAGACTTGCTTCTGTTTCCTATTCTCCTTACAATCCTCATCCTTGGACTGGTCCCTGAGTCGGAGAAATCCAGGCCCTAAGACGATGACAGGCCATGATTTTTGTAGAAACATGATCTTCCTGGGGGACTGAGATATGAGACATATCCCCCCCTCCACTTCCTTCCTCCTCCCTACCCACAACACACACACCCACCCTCTACTTCCTCTCCTTCTGTCTGCCTCCCTCACACACTGCCGCTAATCCAGGGGTCCCCAGAGTGTGGTTCCCCCCATCTGCAGCATCAACATCACCTGGGAACTCGTTAGATAAGCACATTCTCAGGCTCCACCCCCTATCTACTGACTCAGAAACTCTCAGATCTGAAGTCACTAAGAGCCCTGCTCTACTCCTCAGACTTTAATGATGTACAGATCACCTGGGGATCTTATTAAAATACAGACTAGGGGAGAGAGGATGCAGATGATGATTTGAGGATCTGGGAGGGGCCTGATACTCCTCCTCTCTTAGAAGCTCCAGGTAAGGCCAATGGTGCTAGTCGACACTCGGAGTCGCAAACCTCTGGACACCCTGTTTCTCAACCCTGGCTGCCCTTAGAATCGCCTGGGGAGCCTTTAAAAATACCAATATCTGGGCCCTGGCTCCAGACTGTGATGTAATTGATCTGAGGTGAAGACCAGGGCATGGGTAAGTTTTTAAATCTCCCTGGTGATTCTAACACACATCCAAAGTTCTCAGCCGAGGTTGGTGGGAAGTGCTTGATACACGTACACCCCATGCCCCTGCTCACCCCCATCTCCCTTTTCCCCTTTGGTCCTCCATCCCTTTCCACATTTCCTCGTCCCATCTGCAGACATTTGCACACATAAGCACAAGCCCAGGACATACAGAGAGGAGCAGGGCAGGCCGGCAGGAGGCTGCAGGCGCAAACATGCACACTCCGCAAAGCAGAGGCGGGCACCCCACTTGTCCATGGGCTGCAAACACCTCAGATGAATAAACAGATGGACACGTGAGCAAACCCCGGGATCTGATCTGTGAGAGCACACGCTAGCCACAGTGGAGTCAAAGGCCTCCTGGATCTGAATCCCGTGATGCGACTCTTGGTCCTGATGACCCAGACATCGGGCTTCAGTCTGTCCCTGACAATATCAGCAAAGAGAAAGGCTGGGTTTAGGCCCCTCCTCTTGCTCAGCACCACTGAGGTGCTCTGGGCAGGATGCAGGCCTCCTTGGGAGCCATTCGGGCCGGGTGGCAGCCAATTCAGTCTCTGGATCTCCAAGGGGCCTCGGGAGCCATGCCTGCCCCTGTGCCCAGACCAGCCAAGAAGGGGCACCAAACCATAGGGCTCACCCTTTCTCGGGGCTCTGGGTGTCCTCAACCAGAGCCACAGATCGGCTACAATGAGGCCCCTCCAAGTTGAAAATCCCGACCCCCAGCCCGCACCCCGCTCACAGACAGGCCTGATTGATGGCTCAGGGGGCTGCGGCTGCCGCAGGCCTATTTTATGATGTCATTAGGCAGCTTCGGCAGCGGCAAGGAATCCCTCCTGACATCATAAAGGACTTGATATTTCGCTAATGTTATCTTGGCGGCGTGTCGCCCTGACATTTTCTCTTTGCGGCACTCCCCCCAGGACCAGGAGTAGTCTAACTACAGCCTGGAAAACATGCAAGACAGACAAATGCATCCTCGGGGGACAGCGGGAGAGAGCTAATAGACCAGTCCCGGGCTCCCCACCCACGGAGGTGAGGTAGCTGGGAAGCATGATGTGTTTGTCAAAGGGACCCAAGACGGACTCCCCACCACCATCTCTCCCACCTTGGGCTGCCTCTGAGCTTCTGGAGCCAGCTCTGCACCCAGGGGTCTCAATTGCCCCACCCATGGCATGGGTTGAGGGGGTGGGTGGCAAGGGGAGTGGGGAATCTTGGCCCAGACAATTTCAAAGACTGTTGAGGACTTTGAAGTGGCAGGGGAGGGTGACCGTGCCACAGAGGTTAAAAGGAGGGACCCCTTCTTATGTTCAGAACTGAAACCCTAGACAGCTAGGGGAGGCTGGGTGTATGGTTTGCAATCCTTGTGGCCGGAAGTGGTTCTGAGGTGCAGACTCGGAACAGCAGAAGGTTTTCCCAGCCTGAAGCCCAGCATCTTCGCAAGACCAAGGTCAGTAGCTGGTTCTGAAACAACACTGAGGTGATGCTGGTGTGTGTCCCTAGAAGGGGCCTGGTGAGCAGAAGCGGCAGAGGTGGCCCTTCTCTCAGTCCCAGGGTGGCCTGGCTGGCTCCGGGCTCGGTGAAGGAGAAAGCTCTGACTGCCACCAGTACCTCCTAGACTAGTTTCCTTGGGGGTGGCGGGGGGGCGGGATGGCGGGAGATGGGGGAGGTGCATTGCACCACAAGACATGCGGATCTTAGTTCCCCAACCAGGGATCGAACCTGCAGCCCCTGCACTGGAAGCATGGACTCATAACCACTGGACTGCCAGGGAAGTCCCAAGAGAGTGATTTTAAATCAATCACAATCCTCCCCCCAACAGGCCACAATCACCTACTCCACCCTGACCCCAGAACCCCTGGCAGATGGGCTTCCAGCTCACCACCTCTAGAAATGGGAAGCCCACTCCAGCCCCCAGGCAGCCTGGCCCTCCTTGTGCCTTCCTCCAAGGGTTCCAGGCTCCAGCTCCTGGGCGGGACAGGCTTGGGCTGCTCCCATCATCCCAGGACAGTCCTGCAAACACAGACACCACCCTCCGGGTGTGCAGGGGGAGAAACCAGGGTGGTACTCTGTGCTCAGAGAGCCAAATAATTGTCTGCCAAGAGTGTACCTGGCCATTTGAACCTGGGGTCCATGGTAGGAACTATAGTTCAATAGAATGAGTTTCCTTTGTAATCCTATGTATCTTATTTTATGCATTTCAAAGCAGTATTTGAGGTGGGTCCATAGGCTTCAGTTAGCCGTGAATGTGGCAGGTTTGGGCTTTCCTTGGAGTTCAGTCAGTAAAGAATCTGCCTACAACGCGGGAGACCTGGGTTCCATCCCTGGGTCGGGAAGATCCCCTGGAGGAGGGCATGGCAACCCACTCCACTATTCTTGCCTGGAGAATTCCATGGACAGAGGAGACTAGTGGACTACAGTCCATGGGGTCACAAGAGTCGGACACGACTTAGCGACTAAGCCAGCACGGTGGCAGATTTGGGGAGGTCATTCCAGTCCGGGCATATCTCACAGCTCTGGAGAACCCTCCTCCCCACCTTTAAAAGTGAAAGTGTTAACCACTCAGTTGTGTCCAACTCTTTGCAACCCCATAGACTGTAGTCCTCCCGTCTGTCTCCTTTGTCCATGGAATTCTCCAGGCAAGAATAGTGGAGTGAGTAGCCATTCCCTCCACCTTTAAAGGAACTCCTTTTTTTTTTTTTTTAATTATTTGTACAATTTTTAAAGATTATTTTCCATTTATAATTATTACAAAATACTGTCCATATTCCCCATGTTGTTCATTACACCCTTGAGTCTAACACCCAGCAGTTTATACCTCTTACTCCCCCATCCCTATATTGCCCCCCACCCCACTGGTAACCAGTAGTCTGTTCTCTATAACTGTGAGTATAGTTCTTTTTTGCTATAATCAGTGGTTTGTTGTACTTTTAGATTCCTCATATAAGTGATATCATACAGTATTTGTCTTTCTCTGCCTTACTTCACTTGGCATTATGCCTTCCAAGTCCATCTAGATTGTTGCAAATGGCAAAATTTTTGTTCTTTTTATGGCTGAGTAATACTTCGTTGTATATATATATACCACAGTTTCTTTATCCAGTCATCTGTTGATGGACACTTATGTCACTTCCATATCTTGGCAACTATAAATAATGTTGCTATGAACACTGGGGTGTACGTATCTTTCCGAATTAGTGTTTTTATTTTGGGGGGATATATACCCAGGAGTGAGATTGCAGGGTCATATGGTAGTTCCATTTTTATTTTTTTGAGGAGCCTCCGTACTGTTTTCCAGATTCCTACCATCAGCGTACAAGCTGAAGTAACGACTTTAAAGTAAAGGTGGAAAGACCAAGACTGACTCCCCGCACTGACCTTCACCATCCTACTTCTGTTTTCTGAGGCAACAAGGCAGACTCAACCCAGCAGACTCAACAGCACTCCTGAGGCCTGAGCACTGTTCTAGAGGGGCAGGCAAAGATGGTTGGGACCCAATTCAGGCTTCTGGAAGTTCTCACCAGGTAAGGTAGACACACATTCTGCTGCCCACCCTTCCCCAGAACACCAAAGAATTCCTGCATGCTTGGCTTTTCCATGCTGATCCCTGGGCCTAATGCCTGTCCCGTGCCCTTTCCACAGCTGACCCTCCATCAACCTCCCAGTGCCCAGCTGGACTCCCTCCCTTAGTCTGAGTGCCCTGACTCCCACGGAGAGTCCCAGTGGAATATGAGCCTCCAGCGAAGACCACCCTGGCCTTGGACACACCGCAGCCATGGCACACAGAGACAAAAGATGGAGAATGCCGGGGAGCAGGAAGCCCCACCTCTGGCTGGTCCATGAAGACACTCGACTGGCTCTCAGGTTGGATCAGGAATCACCACACAGGTGCTTCCTCCTGGATTGGCTGCCCTCAGTAGGAGGACCATTGGAGAAGGCAATGGCAACCCACTCCAGTACTCTTGCCTGGAAAATCCCATGGACAGAGGAGCCTGGTAGGCTGCAGTCCATGGGGTCATGAAGAGTTGGACACAACAGAGCAACTTCACTTTCACTTTTCACTTTCATGCATTGGAGAAGGAAATGGCAACCCACTCCACTATTCTTGCCTGGAGAATCCCAGGGACAGAGGAGCCCAGTGGGCGGCCTTTTATGGGGTCGCACAGAGTCGGACACAACTGAAGTGACTTACCAGCAGCAGCAGCAGCAGCAGGAGGACCATAGAAGTTTCCACCTGAGCATCCCCACCACTTCACTGATGAGATGATGCTGAAGTGACTTCTGTCCAGAGCTACCACTGGTAATCTTTGATTGCCTGAGTTGGTGGACAGCCACTCCTATGCTTTCAGTTCTGTTCAGTCACTCAGTCGTGTCCGACTCTTCATGACTGCAGCATGCCAGGCCTCCCTGTCCATCACCAACTCCCAGAGTTTACTCAGACTCATCTCCATTGAGTTGGTGATGCCATCCAACCATCTCATCCTCTGTCATCCCCTTCTCCTCCTGCCTTCAATCTTTCCCAGCATCACGGTCTTTTCAAATGAGTCAGCCCTTCGCATGAGGTGGCCAAAGTATTGGAGTTTCAGCTTCAACATCAGTCCTTCCAATGGACACTCAGGACTGATCTCCTTTAGGATAGACTGGTTGGATGTCCTTGCAATCCAAGGGACTCTCAAGAGTCTTCTCCAACACCACAGTTCAAAAGCATCAATTCTTCGGTGTTCAGCTTTCTTTATAGTCCAACTCTCACATCCATACATGACCACAGGAAAAACCATAGCCTTGACTAGACGGACCTTTGTTGCCAGAGTAACGTCTCTGCTTTTTAATATGCTGTCTAGGTTGGTCATAACTTTCCTATACTTTCGGACTCTCCAAAATGACAAGCAGTTCATCCATTCAACAACAATTTATTGAACACCATTCCAGATAGTGAAAACAAAGACAAAAATCCCTGCTCTCAAGGAGCTTACATTCTCTTTTAAGAACCTCTTACAAGAATTCTCTTGTAAGAACCATACTGGAGAGAGACAAGCAACAATAGGAAATAAATAAAAAGTATGGCATGATATACTAGAGGGTGATAAATGCCATAGACAAAAATAAATTGGAAAGAAGAACAGGCTAGTCCTCATGGAAAAGGTGACATCTGAGTAATGACCTGAAGGGGCACAGAGAGAGCCATGGGATATCTGGGGAAAGAGCATTCCAGCAACCGGCACGGAACATTCAAAGATCCTGAGGCAGGAACGTGGCTGACATGTCTGGGGGACAGCCAGGAGATGGGTGTGGTTGGAAGGAAGTGATATGGGGGAGAAGAGCAGAGACAGTGACAAATGGAGAGGTTGAGCCGGTGGGACCTTGCGGCTGCTGTGATGATCTTCGCTTTTGCTCCAAGTGAGATGGAAGCCACTGAAGGTTTTGAGCAGAGAAGTGAGGTGATGTGACTTAAATGCTAACAGGATCACTGTGGCAGCAGGGTAGAGAATAGACCCCTGGGGGATTGAGGTGGGGGATGGTGCTCAGCCCGCTGCCACAGCAGCAGAGGTAAATTCTGGGTATGTTCTCAAGGCAGAATGATGCACCAGGCGTTGCCCCTGGTCCTGCACACCATCTTCTCTCACCCCCACATCTACCCTATGTAGTAGCTCCTTCATCCCCACTGTACAGATACGAAAATGAGGTTCAGAAAGGTCACAAAGCCAGTGAATGAGAGATTTCAACCCAGGCTCATGCAACCTGAGCCCAAGTTCTTCACACCCCACTTCAGTGCCTGCTTGGTCAGGATTCCAAAAGGAGAAACACCTAGCCAGGATCCCCAACAGAAAGGAACGAAACTCAGAACTTCATAAGAATTTGAAATTGTCCATAAAATGGTCATCTTAACACGCTTTCTCTTTACCTTAAAGTTCAAACAATACTTACCGGTGTTAAGCATTTTTATTTTCATTTATAGAGCTTCTAATTTTTAATCAGTCTTTTTTACTGTAAACTCCATCCAAAATCATCAGTGTAGGGAGAAGACCATTGGAAGGGGGTAGGCATTTGGTAATTACGAGATACGAGCTGGTCTTTTCCTAAGTGTAGAAATGATATTTTATGAATGCCCGGCTTCCAAAGGGACTCTGAGAACAGAACTGTCCACTTTATTTTCTCTTCTTTTTGCTTGAAACCACATTAAATAAACATATATCAAATCTGAGCAAAAAAAAAAAAAGACATGAGCTGGGACGTTTCATTTTTTACCAGAATCATCCATCTGCATTTATGTTCCAAGCAGTGCCGAGAGGCAGGGAACAGTACGGCAGAGGGGGCTGAGTCTGACCTGGTCCCTGCAGGATAGAACAGAAGAGATAGTCAACACACGAGAGGAACCCTATCAGGCTGAGGCTGCCTAGGAATGACCCAGCTGAACAGGGAGGGCCAGCCAGGGCAGGCTGTAACCTGAGCACAGTCAGGAGGAAGAACAGCCCCAAGTTCAATCCCAGAAAAGGTCAACCGGTGCAGAAAGGACCATCGTCATACAGTGAAGCTGGGGCAGAGGCGCTCTGAAGTCCAAGCCAGCGGGTCTTCCAGCATGTAGTGGGGCCACCGTTTAGCAGCAGCACTGCAGGAAGGCTGGGACGTTTCGTCTCCAGAGAGAAGGAGGAAAGGGCATGAGTTCTGACTCAGAGCTACTCTTGGAGTGATTATTAAAATGCAGTGGGGAGGCAAAGACTGTATTTTTTAAGATGTTAACACCTTTATTTTAGCTTTGCTGGGGCTTCTCTGCTGCCCACAGGCTTTCTCTGGTCGCGGGGAGTGGGGGCTGCTCTCTGGTTGTGGGGTGTGGGCGTCTCCCTGCAGCGGCTTCTCCTGTTGCAGAGCGTGGGCTCTAGGGCTCAAGGCTTCAGCAGTCATGGCGCACGGGCAGTTGCTCCTAGATATGTGGAACCTTCCTAGTCCCGGGACTGAACCCATGTCCCCTGCGTTGGCAGGCAGAACCTTAACCACTGGACCAACAGGGAAGTCCACACTTTAAAGAGCCCCAGAGCCCCGGGAGCGTGTGTGGTTCCGGGGCTGAGTCCTCAGAGGGGATGGGAGGGGGGAGCCCCTCTCTGGAGGGCTTCTAGGGTTCATCTGTCACCTCCAGAGCCCAAGGCCAGGTCTTCTCAAGTGAGTTGTGAAAAGGGAAGGAAAAGGAGAGAGAAAAGAGGAGAAAGGAAGGGGAATGGGGAGGAGGAATACAAAAAGAAGAGGATGAGACACGGAAAAGGGGAAGGGAGAAATAAACAAGCGCCAAAGGGCAGGTGGGTCTGGCTCCAGGAGTACTCCAAGAGTAGGGGCAGCAACCTGGGAAACAGAGAGAAAAGCTTTCTTTCAAACACAGCACAGGCACGTGAATGTCCAGGAGGCTCCAGCTACAGGACAAAGACCAAAGCAATGACCTGGAGCTGTTGAAGCCACATGGAAGATTCCACCCAGCTCACCTGGATACACTGTGCTTGCATCCTGAAACAGATACCAATGTACCCTCACAGGTAGATGTGCACACCCAGAAATGCACCAACAATACATGGGCACATCTACAGATGTGTGCAACACACAGAGAGGCACAGGGCATTGGGAAGAACACACATGCCGCACAGGGATGCATGGTGGATGCCACCAGAAAGGCATGAACTCACAGCAACAGACACTGACGGAGGCGGTCAGACATGCGCCAGTGTGGACACACCTGTGGTGCTGCATTAAACCTACAGACACGTGGACATTCAGGGACACAGGCAGAAATGTACAGACACACGTACAGGAATACCACCAGGTGTGCTTGTGCAAGAAGTTCACTCACACACATGTATGGGCACACATCATTTGTGCACACTGACACACATTGACAGATGTGTACGACTACACGCACGTACTTGATTAACTCTTGTACTGATAGATGATGCATATACACACGTATTTATAAGGACACATGCTCCCAGACACAGCCTCAGACACATGGACGTGCACAAAAGCACACTCAGACACCAGCGTACATGCTCAGGCATTGCCAGCAGCCAGGCAGACACACGCATGCATGCGCACAGACAGGACCAGGGTCTCAGCTCAGGATCCTCAAGCCAGGTCCCCTGCTGTCTGCCTCCTGCCAGCTGCGCAGCTTCGGCTAGCTCCTGACGCCCAGGCTCTCCCATCATCCTTTCATCTGCCCCACTGGCCCCGGCCCAGGCCCCAGGCTCCAGGATGGCAATTGCCCCATTCTCCCAGGTGCCGACTCAGCCAAGTTTCACACCCCAAAGTGGAGCCAGGCCAGCGGGGCCTGTTACAGCCCGCTTGGGGCATCAGCGTGGGGGTGGCAGGAGGGAGCCAGAATCCTGCACTAGTAGACAGAGGAGCAGCCCCAGCTATGCAAGCCTGTCCTGCAGGCTGCCGGCTTCCTCTTCTCCAAGTCACCCACCCTCTGCGGGCCTCAGGCGTCTCACCTCTGAAATGGGACAATATGTCTGTGCCTCTGACACCTCCATTAAATGGACACTTCACCTCCAGATGGTGGCATTTTGGTGAATCTTCCTCTGTTTCATCTTTACAACAACCCTAAGACTATATAGGTGTCTTTCCGCCCCCTGTTTTAAAGCTGAGCTCAGTTTTACTCAAGGGAGCAGACAGCACTGGCATCCAGGTTCCTGCTCCAAATTCTGCTTCTTTCGTGGTCAGTAAATATGCAGCCCAAAAGCTGCCAGCGTCCGATGACTTGCCCACAGCAGACACCCTTAATTGATCATAATCTTCCTTTCAGTGACTCCAGACTTGGACTTGGAATCCTCCTTTACACATCATTCCAGGCAGCCATTTGGATTCGGCCAGAGTTGGCACCCACGGCGAAAACCACGGCCACCGTCCCTATATCAGATTCTTCTAATTCAGAGGGTGGATGTAAAGAGAAAAGGAAATCAAGGGCAGAAAGTGCTTTGGAGGTGCACGATGATGTGTCTCTCAGAGAAATTTTAGTACTGTTTCCAAAGCTTGTTTACATCCAATATCCCCCAAGTATCACCCCTCTCGGGTAAAGGATTAGAGAGAAGACTGCGCCTATCTTTGCTCCATCTCACAGAGAAAGGGACTGAGGCTCGGGCAAGTGAGTCCAGGGGCACAGAGCTCCGAGTCAGAGGTGGGATTGGTTCTCTTTGGATATCCACAGCGCCAGCCAGATAGGACAAGTCAGAGTGGGGGGGCCTCGGGGAGCCAGGGCTGGGAGGGCAGCAGGAGGGCCCAGTCTCCATTCCCCACCACCCCTAGCAGAAAGGAATCGACCCTACAACTAATTGGTTCAGAGTGCTTCTTTTGACCCTAATTAGCTATTTGTCATGTCTCCATTTGCATACCAGAAAAGATGCAAATTTGCATATTTGTAAATGAGGCTGGGCCTGGATGTGGGTCTGGAAGAGCTTGGCAGTTGCTGGCAGGCAGGGAGGCAGCTGGCTCTTGCCACTGAAGCCTGGGCCGCGGAACGAGGAGATCTGGAAGACAGCTCCTTGGCTCGGGGCTCCAAGGTGCTCTCGGAGGGGGTCAGACAGGACGGCCCACCTCGCTCCCTCCCCCAGGGCTGAGTGGTGGGCAGGGAGAATGGGTGAGCCTAATGCTGCTATTTTGATTAGATGAGACAAGGAGGGGGGAATATAAAGTAATTTCAGGACGCTCTGTGCTGGGAAGCCTTCTGTTCTCGTCCTTGGATAGAATCTGTAACACTTGCAAAGGGGGAGAGGGGGGGACATCCCCCTCCACCTCCCTGGAGAGAAAAGGTTGGGAGGGAAGGGTGCAGAGGGGAGGGGAGGGCAGGTCAGGGGAAATGGCCCCCTAACAAACACACCCTCTTTCTCTCCTTGAGGCTCTCAGAGGCCCACATTCACACCTACAATTCACTTACACACACACACGTATACACTCACAAACACAAGCCTCAACCCCCCCCCACCCCCTCCAGGAGTACCTTTACCCACAGCCCTCCCAGACCCACAGAGACACACACACAGCTCTAACTGGAGAGGCATATTCACACATGTAGACATTCCCAGACTTCCCGCCACACACACATTCACGCCCTTACACATACAGACACACACTCAGACACTCGATCATAGATGTAGGCATACAGACGCACTTAAGCTGTGCGTAAATATTTACACTCACACACACACACACACAAGCCCTACACGAGCACATCCTCGCTGAGACCAAATTCCCCAGCAAATTCTGGAAACTCTGACCCCTCTGCCAGAGTTTCTGGAGCCTCTCTGGGAAGAGACAAAGGAAGCCAGGTAGCTGTCTTTCCCAGAAGGGGAGCAGGGGTGTCCCAGGGGAATTGGACCCTGAGTAAGCACCTGTTCCTTCTCTAGGAGAGCAATGTTGGGCATATGCCCTCCACTGCCTTCCCAGCTTTGGTGTGGGGCTTGGAGCAGAGTCTGGGTGTGCCTTGACAAGCAGGGGAACACAGGAGGCAGAGGACTGGGGCACAAGGATATACTGGTGGGGCCTGGCCCATGCATTGAGCAGAAATGTATCAGTGCCTCGGAGTGTCCATGTCGATCTTGAGGGCTAGTGTGGAATGGGGTGACACAGGCTGCTGCCTCCTCAGGCATGTGGGCACCAAGATGCCAAACCCAGAGGGAGCCCCAGACCCAGGAACTTCCCAGGAGCTGGGGCCCCGGTGCTGGACCCTGAAGGCCCAAGGTCAGGGACCCCATGCCTCAACCACTGTTCCATGGCCAGAGCCTCCTCCCCAAAGCCTGCACCTCAAAAGGCAAGCTAAAGAGCTCCGTATTTGTAAATTAAATATAGCTGCACTCCAGCTTCCCGAGGAGCTGGGAAGGAGAGAAGGAGAAAGAAAAAGAGAGAGGGGAAGAGAAGAAAAGCTGCCGCCCTCAGGGAAGTCTGGCTGGTACAGATTGCCTGAGTCATGAATATTCATCTGGCGAATGAGGAGAGCGGGAGTTTGCATAACAGCTCCACCCACCCAACTGAAAGAAATGTCACCGCCTTTGCCAATAAAGTGCCAAAGGAAGCCGGTGGAGGCTGCCAGCCAGACGGTGCCAAACTGCTGACTTCCACTCCCAGGCGTGGAGAAAGCACATTGTTTCCGGCCCAAGGAGCCGCCACTTGGGGCTGGGGGAATGGAGCTGGCTGCTGGGAGAGAACCAGGAAGAAAAGTTTCACTTGCCGCCCACAGGAAGCCTGGTGGGCAGAGCGCCTAGGCCACAGCCCTCCCCAGGGCCCTTACAAGGAGAGGCTTGAACCCTACTGATCCCAGGAGTCCACTCTGCACGACCACCCAGGGCCCGGGTCCCAGTGGCAACCTCCAGGAGAGCTCCAGGCTTGGGACTCCCTTAAAGAAATCTCGAGAGGGTCCTCATGAGTCCTGGATATAGTTACTAGAGACCAGGAGGCAAGAGGACCAACTAGGCAACACTGTGGGACCAAGAGGTCCTCAGTGAGCTTGACCCCATTTTGCAGATGGGGACAACCCGCCTGCAGGTGACTCTTCCCTCCCTGGGCCACACCCACTTCTAAGGCTCAAAACTGCTGTCTCTTATTCCGAGAAGTCTACTCTGACCTTTTCCTCCAAGACTGTCTACCTCTCCATCCTCGGGGCCCCCAGTCCTGAAAGCTCGTCTTGGCACCAGCCCTTTCCTGTCCATGGCTATTTCCTCCCCGAGAGGGCAGAGGCGGAGGCTGACCCATCCACCTCAGTGTCCCATCCCTGCACGAGATTCAGAGAAAGCACTGGCGCCGTTTGTTGAGTGGCGTCATTTTCTGCCAGCCGTTCCCATCCCCACGCCTGTACCTGGCCCTCGGTCCTTCCTGCTGCTCTGAATCTTGCTTGTCAGGTCCCTGGGAGGTGACGCATCCTGTCCCAGCAACTCAGTCTGAGCCCATGGGGATCAAGACAGGTCCTGAGCAGACGACCTCCCATCCTCAGGCCCTGCTTCCTGCCAAGACAGCAGAGAGGTTCCAGCTTCCCTCAGCATCCCATCTGTGGGGGCGCCCACAGAGGGGTGTTACAAACCTGCCTGCCTACCCGCCGGTCAGCCGCATCTGGCTCACTCCAGTAATTACCTAAATGAATGGAAGAAGCAAAGCTGCAGAGAGGACGTTCTCTTCGTACAGAAAAGCAATTAGGGCTGTGGGCGTCTCCAGCTGCTGCTCCTGTTATGTAAAGTTTGGGATGTGTGTTTGGGACTTAATGAGGATATTTATGTGTTCGTGTCTTACCTTCACAGACTGCTCGTTTCAAGTGTCCCAAGTCTTCTTGAGCTGAGTGCGCGGCAATACAAGCCAGGCAACAGGCTCCAAGGGAGTAGTACCACCTCTGGGTTGCCAAATAGCCCTCTCCCAGGGCTCACGGACCCCCAGAAATCAACAATGACACCCACTGGAGCCCAGCTCTCTTCTGTGGCATCCTTGACAGGTTCATACCCTGCTCCAGGCCTCAGAGACTGGATTCCCTTAATGCCCCTTTCACAGCTAAAACATCTGCAATAGTTGCAAAGTGAAGTCACCCAGTCATGTCCGACTCTTTGTTGACCCCATGGACTGTAGCCTACCAAGCTCCTCTGTCCATGGGATTCTCCAGGCAAGAAGTTGCAAACTTCTCCCTTAAGAACTGAGGGCAAACCAGCCTCTTTGCAATGTCCTCACATTGGCCCACTATCCCAGGGGCCACACAGAACAGCCGCTAGTCCTGCAGGAGGGAGGCTGGTGTTAAGTTGAAGATGTTTCTGTGGTTGAATGAACTCGGGACAACTTGACATCGAAGTTTCTTCGCTGCAGGATTTCTCCGAGCCTTGACTGTGCTTCCATGCTCTGAGCTGTTCAGCAAATACACTGAACGTATTTGCTCACTGAACTCTTTTTCCTGGAACAACCTCAAGAAATTAGGGTTCCAAGCACGTTTTAGGAAACAATGCTTCCTCGGGTTAAGAGCATGGCCTGGGTTCCTTCAAGCGTTGCGTTTCTCCTAGATTGGGCACAATGCCTGGGCCTCCCCGCCTCCCCACCCTGCTCATTTCCTGCAGCTGAGCTCTGCGCATGCATCTGCTTTCCTCCACTGCTCCAGACAGCCTCTGGCCACTGAGTCCACAAGAGCCTATATCTCCCGAACCTAGGTCCATGTGCTTCCACCGACGCCATCAAATGCCCGTGGAGGCACAGCCACTGATGCACACTGAGTGTATCTGTGTCTCCCGTGAAAGTCCTCCCAACAAGCCACAGTGGAACCTCAGCTCCTCATTCTGCTCTCAGGCCCCACCATGGGGACACATAGGCAGACCTCCTTCCATTTCCTCCTTCCAATTCCAGACAGTGGACAGTGGGGTCCCTACTACGCCTTCCCTGGACCAGGCAGGTGGTGAGCCATGGTGGGCTCCCAGATATCTGCACACCAATCAATAATCCACACACTTTCAGGCTTTTTAACAGCATCATCCAACGCATGGATTTGTTCTGGCATCTCCTCACCTCAGCCTCACAGACAGAGCACACCCACCTTCCTGGGCTTCAGACCCAGAAATATTCCCAGGCTGAGGCCACACTCCACACCTGCACTGGAGGCCCTGGCTGTCCCAGGCCTCCTCTCTCCCAGCACCTTTAATCACCCCCTCTCCATGCCTTCCTTCTCATCATCTTTCAAGTATGTGTTCAGGCCCAGGCATGGAAAGTAGGTTCATCCCACAGGCCAAGTTCAGTTGATTTCTAGTGGCTCCCTGGCCACTAGGGACAAAGATGCTGAGGCTTAACCTGGGCTCGACAGACTGATTAGTGATGCCCGCCAGTGCTGGGGAGCCAGCAGGGTAGCACGCGTGCTGGGGATTGCCATCCCTGATCAAGGCCCGGTCCTTTCCCTCAAATCTGCTCCCCCAAGCTATCACCCTCCTTTCTCCCATCACAAACTCTCTCCCACTCCACACACACCACGTGCAGCCTCAAGCCCCATCAAACAGCTCTCTCTAAGGTCACCAACAAACTCCTATCTGTCAAGCCCTGTAGCTTCTCTTTGATGTCAGTGCTTTTGCAGCATTAGATATGGTTGACCTTTCTCTGGAAAGTCACCCCCATCCCCACGAAATTCTGAGGCACTCTATGCCCCTGGTAGCCCCTCGCCCTCCTGACTCATCCTGTTTCTTCTCCCATCCCATCACCGTGGCCAGGTTCCAGGGCCCAGTGTTCGGATGCACCCCTTCCCTGAGAGACCTCATCCGAGACTTCGTCCTTGGGGAAGAGACCCATGCCCCATCTGTCCCTCTGTGATGAGTGTCCTAAGAGGCAGGCCTGCTGCCTGCCAGTTACTGCCACAAGCCACATTTCTGCAAACCCAGCTCCTCCTCCTTCCTCTAGAATCAGCTTCTACCTTGGGCTTTCCACCCCATTAGTCCTCCCCAAATTTTTGGTTTCTATCTTGACTCCCTACCCACAGCCATGAAATCACCACATGCTGATTCTCCCTGTTTAATACTTACCTAGTTTTCAAAATGAAAATAGCTTGATTATTTATTCTGATTGAAAAGCATGTTATAGCCTCATTATTAAAAAAAAAATCAAACCAATACTTTAAAGTATGAAAAAGAAAGTTAAAAAACCACTCAAAATCCTACCTCCCAGATATAACTACCCCTAGCATTTTGGTGAACAGGCTTTCAGACATATCTCTATGCATATATACGCACAGAGATCTATGTATATAATTTTATAGACGAGGAATTGTATTATACATACTGTTCTCGCTGACACCTGCTTTTCTCTCTCAACAATATGTCATAGACATCTTTCTATGTCAATAAATAGAGCTTTGCAAAATTATTTTAATTACTTCATAGTATTCCATTGCGTGTATGTATCATACTTTCTTGAGCTGGGTCTCTATTGATGGTTTAGAATGTTATCAAGATTTTACTCTCACAAAACAACGTTGTGTGCCTCTCTTTTCACTCCTTTTTGCAACGCTTTCCTTAGCATAAAATCCTGCAAATGAGATTATTGCAATAAGGGTAGGCTATTTCTAATTTTGCCACTCTGCCCTTCAGAAAACTTATGACAGTGACTTCCCAACAATAGTACCCAAGCATCTGTCTGCCCACACCCTTGCCAGCCCTGGGTTTTAATGTTTGGCCAAATCAAAAGGAAAATGACACTCATTTTTCTTGGCATTGCTTCCATTACTACTGGGAGTAAATGAGTATCTTTTATGTTTTTCAATCATTTACAAGTATTTTCTTTGTGAATTGCCTGTTCCTGTCCTTTGCCCATTTTTCTAATAAGATAGTTATCTCTTAGTAAATTGTAAGAGTTCTTTGTACATTTGAGATCAGATTAAACTTTTGCCTAATGTATATGTTTCCCCCTGCCTTTTCTTCTCCCACTTTCCTTTTAATCATCTCAGGCAATCAAATTTAAATTTTCATATATCCAAATTGATCAATTTTTTCTTTCTGTTTTCTGGATATCATGGCATGCTTAGATGACCTTCTCCACCTTAATGACCAAAATATTCATTCTCATTTATATCTTCATGGTCTTCATGGCTCAATCTTATTTGCATAGGTAGAAAACTAGATTTTGTTTCAAATTACTAGCCCATTAGTCCAACTCCATTTATAAAATAGCCCATATTTTCCCAACTCAGTTGAAATGCCATTTTAGCAGATAAAAAATTCCCTTAAAAACTTGAATCATTTCTGGATCCTGTTGGATCTCTATTCTGTCCCAATGATCTGTCTGTTCTCACGTAAGAATTTTCATTATTGTTCTTTATAAAAATATTTTAATATCTGATAGGCTAAGTATTCATCATTCTTTTTCAGAACTTTCCTAACAATTTTCATTTTTTATTCTTCCACATTAGTTTTATAATTATTTTTGTCAAACTGAAAAAGAAAAGAATTCTGCTGGAATCTTATTTGGATTATCTTAAGTTTGTATAGTCACTTAAAGAGAATTGACATCCCTAAAGAAGTAAATCTTTTCACACAAGACGTAGGAGTATGTCATATTTGTTAAAGCCCCTTTTGTAACCCTTAGAAGAGTTTTCTGATTTTCTTCATGTAAACTCTATATGTTTCTTGTAAAGCTCATTTCCAGTTATTTTGTGTTGCTGTTTTCTTCTCAACACTGTGGATGAGGCCTTTCATTTTATAAATATAAAAGCTATTATTAATAATTCCTGTATATATTGTTTTCTTACAGGTCCTTTTACTAAATTCTTTATTTTTTCTAATTGCTTTCAGGAAATTGTCTTAGATTTTCCAGACAAATAATCATCTTATCTGCAAACTATGACTATTTTTCTCTCCTCCCTCAATATTAAAACTTTTATCTTCTTGTCTAGTTCCAATGGCTAGCACTTTAGGAAAAATATTTTTTTTAATATTGATAACAAGAGCTATCCTGATTTAGTTCCTGTCTCTAACAAGAATATACCTAAGGTTTCACCAGCCTAGTATCTCTTGTTCCATCCTTTTCAGCCCTGTGACTTCAACCCTGGTCTGGCCCATATTAACTTGTCACCTGTGACATCACAAACGTGAAGAATAAGGATACAGGGTTTGATGTCAGATGACCTGTGTTCAAGTCCTGACTATCATTTATGAGCATATGACCTAGTCATGTTACTACTCAAGATCTTTGAAATTAAGATAGGTTTTATAAGGATTAAGTGAGCTAATAGATACACTACGTGCAATATCAACAAATGATAATATTTTTTCAAGTCTCAGTCCCCAAATTCTCCTTCCATTCCAACCTATATCCCAATCTTATGCTGACCTTCTCAAAATACCATTGTGATCACAGCATTCTACCACTTCCCCGCTTACCCCCACTGCTTGCAAATCTCCAATTATTCCCCACTGCCGACAGAATCAGGCTTCCCAGGTGATGCTAGTGGTAAAGAACCCACCTGCCAATACAGGTAGATGTAAGAGATACAGGTTTGATCCCTGAGTCAGGAAGATCCCCTGGAGGAGGGCATGGCAACCCACTTCAGTCTTCTCACCTGGAGAATCCCATAGACAGAGGAGCCTGGCAGGCTACGATCCATTGAGTCACAAGTAGCTGGACATGACTAAAGCAACTCAGCATACACACACACCCCAACAGACTCAAGTCCAAATTCTTAAGTTTGCATCTAAGTCCTTCTTTTAAGCAACCCCAAACTTCTTTCCAGCCTTATTTCCTATAGACTCCTACTGCCCCTGCCCATCACACACCCACTACCCACCCTTTACTCCAGCTGAAATGTTATCCTCATTAATAGCTGCCCAATACCAAGCAGGTTCTCACTCCCAGCTCAGATCCCCCGAACAGCCTCTCTATCTTTTATTTGCAAGAAATACAAAAATGAAATACAAACTGGTTTTAAAGGCAAATTTATTTAGCAACTTAACTGAACAGGCTTCAGGCACAGTTTGTTCAAGGTTGGAATGCCATTTTTCTGTGATTTTCCAGGCTCTTCCCACCTCTGTATGTTGACAGGAATCTCACATCATGTTCCTAGTCACCAGATGCCTACCAGGAACTAGGATTTCATTCTTCCTCATTTGAACCCAGAGATTAGGTTTATTTTCCCAGCCATCTAACAAATGTTCCGAGCTTCTGTCTAATTGGGCCACTCTAAACCAATCACTATGACCAGAGGGATATGTGTATTAATTGCTTTACAATCAACCAATGTGCCAAGGCTGGGAAGAGAGTGGATTATCTTGACTGGCTAAACCAACCAAGACACTTCTCCAGAGTCACATACACTGTGAAGATGGATGGGATGCTGACATCTCACTTTCCAGGGACTTGGGCTTCCTTTAAGATCCAAGTCAAGCCCCAGAACTCTGATCATGGGCTCCTTCCTTTTAGCTTCCAGGGCTCTTACTCTCTGCTCAATACCTGGGAACCAAGCCATATGTAATTTATATAGTCATCTGTCCATTTTTCCCAGTTAGTAATGATAGAACTCATTAAAGCCTACAAAACATTTTATAAAAACAAACCCTTTTGACCTTCACAACAATTCTCTGAGACTCAGAGAGGTTAAGTGACTTGCCTCCAGAGGTTTTTGGAGCAAGTTCTCTCTTGCACTCACTCTCACTCTCTTGCACATATAAACAAACATATGCACACACACACTCTCCACATTCCCTCCTCCACTCCCCAATTCAAATCTGACCTGAAGATGCAGAAATCCCCTGGCACCACCTCCCTTTTCCCATTCACCTCAATTTCTAGAGCTCTTAGACTTCCTCCAAGAAGTACAGAGAAAGTTTCTTGCCAGACAGCAGTTTCCAAGATTTGTGTGACAAGACCGGGTAAAATTCAAATGACTCTGGGTGATTTAATCTGCTTGGGGCCAGGGTGGTAAATCAGTGCAGCCCAGGCTGCCACAGCCGCCCCAGAAACCCACGAGCCGAGCTGATGATAGGAGTTTATCTGCAGATCTGCAGGTGAGGGCCCTGGAAGCGTGAACTACGGCCCCAGGGAGTTCCCCTCCACTGCACTCAGAATACATTTGGTAGGTCCTACAGCCCACAGCCTCTCCCGGCCTACATGTTCCACCAGAAAACACCTTTCCCAAGGATGCGACCCCATTCCTCCCTTCCCTTGCCTCCCATGGTCAGAGGGGGAGCCCAAATGCACACTGGACTCCTTGGGGAAGGAGACCAGCATCGGTCAAGCTCCCACTGAAACTGCTGCCTCTGTGCCAGGTCCTTGCATGCCTACACACTCATTACCTCATTTCATCTTCACAACAACTTAATGAGGGAGGCATGTCCATCCTCAGTTTACAGGTGACTTAATTGAGGCTCAGGGCAATTAAATAACTTGCTCAGGGTTATTATATAGCTAGCAGGAGGCAGAGCCAAGATCCAAACCTAGATTCATCACACTCTAAACTCCTCATCCTTTGGACTCCACCCCTCTGTGAAGTCCCAGGGAGCAAGAGAAGATGGCAGCTTCCATCAGAACCATCTTGTCTGAAAGGGGGAGGAGGCCCTGGCTGAAGGGGAGTTGTTATTCTGAGCAAATGAAACAATAGTCTTTCCCAAGCAAGGGAAATGTCAAAGGAGAAGATAGTCACACTTAGGACACCTACTGTGTGCTGAGCATGTATGCACACATGGGGGCTGTGTATCAGGGGCTCAACATCCATCATCCTAATGTAACTCTGTGAGCAGTGGTATGCTGGTTAAATACTTACCAACTAGCAGTCTGGAAGAATAGCCCTGACTTGCATTGACACCGTCAAGAAAGCTGACCACAAAAGAATTGATGTTTTTGAACTGTGGTGTTGGAGAAGACTCTTGAGAGTCCCTTGGACTGCAAGGAGATCTAACCAGTCAATCCTAAAGAAAATCAGTCCTGAATATTCATTGAAAGGACTGATGCTGAAGCTGAAGCTCCAATACTTTGGCTACTTGATGCAAAGAACCGACTCACTGGAAAAGACTGTGAGGCTGGGAAAGATTGAAGGCAGGAGGAGGGGACGACAGAGGATGAGATGGTTGGATGGCATCACCGACTTGATGGACATGAGTTTGAGCAAGCTCCAGTTTGAGCAAGCTCAGGGAAGCCTGCTCTCAGAGTTGTACACAACTGAGCGACTGAACTGATACTGATACTGACTTGCATTGAATAGTATCTGCCAATTCCTGTGGTGTAAATATTCCCACCATGGTCAACTTTCAGCTCCCAGTGGGGCTAAACACAGAAATGGGAAGAGATGTCCTCAATGGGTTCTATAAGCGAATAGGTGGGATTGACATATATACACTATTGATACTATGTATGCTGCTGCTGCTAAGTCGCTTCAGTCATGTCCAACTCTGTGCAACCCCAGAGACAGCAGCCCACCAGGCTCCCCCGTCCCTGGGATTCTCCAGGCAAGAACACTGGAGTG
This sequence comes from Redunca redunca, assembly GCA_006410935.1. Classification (NCBI taxonomy): domain Eukaryota; kingdom Metazoa; phylum Chordata; class Mammalia; order Artiodactyla; family Bovidae; genus Redunca; species Redunca redunca. Next base: position 507,010 of record SJYQ01096541.1, read on the forward strand.
GGTTGCCATTTCCTTCTCCAATGCATGAAAGTGAAAAGTGAAAGTGAACTCAGTCGTGTCCGACTCTTTGCGACCCATGGACTGCAGCCTACCAGGCTCCTCTGTCCATGGAATTTTCCAGGCAAGAGTACTGGAGTGGGCTGCCATTGCCTTCTCCAAGTATGCAATAATTGATGAGAGCCTACTGGATAACACAGGAAACTCTACTAATGCTCTACGGTGACTCAAAATCAAAGTGCTAGTCACTTAGCTGTGTCTGCCTCCTTGCAATCCCATCAACTGGGGCCTGCTAAACTCCTCTGTCCATGGAATGCTCCAGGCAAGAATACTCAGGTGGGTTGCCACTTTCTTCTCCTGGGGTCTTCCCGACCCAGGGGTCAAACCCAGGTCTCCTGCATTGCAGACAGATTCTTTACTCTTTGAGCCACCTGGAAAGACCATGGTGACCTAAATGGGAAGGATATCCCAGAGAGTATACATGTGTACCTACAACTTATTCACTTTCCTCTATCTGTAGAAACTAATGCAACATTGTAAAGCAACTATACTCCAATCAAACATCTGTTTAAAAAAGACAATAGAAATACATTCTAGCACAGCTCCACCTGGAAGAGAGGTTTTTAAGAAACCCACTTAACAGACGAGACTGTATAAAAAGGTACTCAGGCTAAAATCCATTTCTTCCCAGTTTTCTAAAGTCCACATTCTCTCAGCAGCTCCATGTTCCCTGAACCAGAACCAATGCAGGGAGCCAAGGTCACTGATCTCGAATCTCTGAAGGAGGGTAGACTCCTGAAAGGTCCTAAAGGACAGAAGAAGACCAGCGGGTAAAAGCTCAGCAGATTGTGGTTGAGCATAAGGAGGGGCTTTCTGAATCCCCCACTAGACTGACAGCACCAGGAAAGCTGCCTCCAGCTGTGCCGGGCATATAGGGAATGCCCAGCAATGCATGAATGAAAGAGTCAAAACTTCACTCCACGTATGTTCCACCGATGCCTCACACTCACCAAATCCCAAACTGAACCCATCACCTTTCCCAAAAGCCTATCCCTCCTCCAGTGTTTCCTGTCTCGATGAACATCACCAAGCTGGAAACCTGCAGTCTCTGACCCTCCTGCTTCCTCAGTCCCCGCATCCCGTCAACCAGCAAGTCCTCTCCACTCCACTCCCCAGTTCGTCTGAAACAGACACTTACCCATCACACCCACTCCACTCTCCTGGCTCAGACCAACAGCATATCACTGAGCTGACACACCAGTCTCCTAACTGGTCTTTCAACCCTTATCCCCTGGCCTGGAGCCACTCCCAGCCCTGGCCAAATCCATCATCAACAGCTGCCAAAGTGATGTTTCAAAATTGCCCCTCTGAGCATGTCCCTCCCATCCCTTCAGTGGCTCCCCATTACCCAGAGGATGGGACCAAAGTTCCTTGATTCTCCAAGGTCTAGCTGCGTCTCCCTCTCCTATTTGATCTCAGACCGCTGCCTCCACCCCAAGTTGGCCTTTATTCTCCACAGCACCAAGGAGCTTGGTGTCCCCTGCACACCTGTCTGTAGCTTCCATCCATGCCCTTCGCTCATCCTCTACCTGCCCCCTGCCTGGAACACCCTCATTTTCCCCCGATTTTACCTTCCCTTACCTCATGAATTCCTCATCCTTTAAGGCATAAAGTAACATGGTTTAGTTGATGATTCCTGGGGGCCCTTTTGCTTCCCTGGTGGCTCAGACGGTAAAAGAATCCACCTGCAATGTGGGAGCCTGGGTTTGATCCCTGGTTTGGGAAGATCCCCTGGAGAAGGGAATGGCAACCCACTCCAGTATTCTTGCCTGGAGAATCCCCATGGACAGAGGAGCCTGGTGGGCTACAGTCCACAGGGTCGCAAAGAGTTGGACACGACTAAGCAACTAAGTAGCAGCAGCAGGGGGCTCTTGTAAACACTAACATTTCATAATTCTAACGCCAAGTCTTGACAGTCAAGGCTTTCTGGATTCTACAGTCAGCTTCTCTCTTTATGGGACCCTGCAAGGGTCTTTGGGGATCTTCCAGTCCAATTTCATCATTTTTCAGACAGAAAATCTAAGGCCCAGAAAGAGAAAGGGATTTGCCTGAGATCACACCGAAAGCCAGTAGCAGAGCCAGGACAAGAAGCAGGCACCTGCCTCCCAGCCCAGGGCTCTGTCTTTGCAATGCACTCTTCAACCTGATCACCCCTCTACCCCAGCTCCAACACAGACATTCTTTTCTTTTAATATTTTATTTATTTATTTGACTGTGCCAAGTCTTATCTGCAGCTTGTGGGATCATTTTAGCAGCAGCAGGTGGGATCTAATACCCTGACCAGGGATCAAACCCAGGCCTCCTGCACTGGAAGCATGAAGTCTTTGCCACTAGACCACCACCAGGGAAGTCTCCAACACTTAGACTCTTAGCACAGTCATCACTACCCCAACCGGACTTAGGCCCCCATACCCAAGCCAGACTCAGACCTTTCTTTGTACCTTTGCTTGCATAGCAAGGTCATTCTCTCACCTCCATTCTCTCACCTCCTCCTTCCAGGGCCTACACCTCCAGGAAGCCCATCCTGATTTTCAAGCCAAACCCATTCACACTCCACACCCTTCCCTACTGCTGCTGCTAAGTCGCTTCAGTTGTGCCCAACTCTGTCCAACCCCATAAACGGAAGCCTACCAGGCTCCCCCGTCCCTGGGATTCTCCAGGCAAGAACACTGGAGTGGGTTGCCATTTCCCTCTCCAATGCAGGAAAATGAAAAGTGAAAGGGAAGTCACTCAGTTGTGTCCGACTCTTAGCGACCCCATGGACTGCAGCCTACCAGGCTCCTCCGTCCATGGGATTTTCCAGGCAAGAGTACTGGAGTGGGGTGCCATCACCTTCTCTGACACCCTTCCCTAAACCACCATATTTGCCAGAACCCAGCAACTAGGGCTTGGCTCACTCTCATCAGCCAGCATCTTGTTCTGTCTCGCCAGGTAGGATGCCCACTCCTCAGTGGTCGATGTCTCCTCACCTTTCTTCTCCTCCTCTTCCTCCCTTTATATCCCCCAGCTCAATATACAACTGCTCAGAGTAACAAGGAGGAGCGAAAAGAGCATGGCATTTGAGCTCAGACAGATGGAGGTTCAAATCCCAGTCCTGTGCATCCCTGGCTGGTTCACCTTAATCCCTCTGAGCCTCCACTTCCCTTATCTACAGAATGGGTCCCCTTATCCCCTAAGGTTGCTATGAGGATCGAATGACATTACTCATATTACAGGCCTACACTTAGTACGTTCTTGATAAATGAGAGTTCCCTTCCCCACAGCCTTTCTCAGTGAATCCCCAAGACACCAGGAGAAAAAGGCTCTTCTGGGCTGGGAGGTGGGCAGAACATGAACACTCTCACTCCCCTCCTCAACAGGCTATGAGCAGCCTGTGTGCAGAAAAGTGAGGCGTCTCCAACCCCCTTTCCCCACCCCCAACAATCTGCTTTAACCCTCCCATCAGAACGCCTTGTTTATTTCAATATCATTCATTTGGATTTTCCATTCATGCAAAAAAAAGAAGAAAAATTACAAAATCAGATTAAAGAGGAAAAAAGTATTTAATGAGTCAAACTGTCTGCAGCCCTGTTTCTTTCTCAGGAAAAAGTGGCTGTGATTCTGGCAAGAGAAAAGGAAGTGCAACAGCTTCACTTCACTGCAGCTGCCAGAAGAAGTGCATTTCAGAGTGGAACAGAACCTCCAAACAGTTCCTCTCCCCGCCAGGCGCTTCCTGTGCCGAATTCAGCTTGGCAGGTGATGCTCCAGTTCGAGCAGGGATCCAGCCCTGACATGAGCAACTGCAAGGTTCTCCATTCCTGCCCGCCTCCAGCATGGGAAGAACCAGCCCCACCAGGGTCCAGCAAACCGTTGACCACTGGGCTCAGGGCTCCAAGAGCGGAAGAAGGCAGCTGGAAAAGCCCTGGACACACCTAGCCGGTGGCCAAGGAAACCTGGACCCCTCCCTGTTCCACAGTATTCAGGGACTAGAACTTTCTTCTCATCAAATGAGGGAGGTTTGCCATAAAGATCAGATCCAGGACTTGCTGCTCAAAAAATGTTCAGAAAATCTGCAGCTTCTTTTCCACTTTCAAAGGTGTCGTTCTAAAGGGCTGCTCTGGATTCCAAGGATCAAACTCCAAAAGGGTTCTATCCCCACCCCCTCAAAAAAAGGAGAAGAGCTGAAAAAGCAGACACCTAGCACATGACCTTCAGATATGCACAAGAGAGACTGCCCCAAGGCAGAGAGCAGGCTGGATCAGGCTGATGGTCACCTCCCCTGACTCAAACCCCATACCTCTATTAATGTAGCCCACTGACTCATACTGCCCTGCTGGGCCCCTGAACTCCTAAATCCCTTTCTCGCAAGCTGCTATTCCTCTCTACAATTTGATGGGCCCCAGCATTTATCCCCATGACATTGCATCCTGCTAAGTTCACCTCTTCACTCCAGTCTGTTGAGATCTCCCTAGACCCTGACCCTGCTATCTGAGCTTTTCTCTGTCCTTTTTCTCTCTCTGCTCTACTTCCTACTATTAAAGGCCTGCACACTCTGCATCTTCTTCTGGTCCCTGGCATATACTGGTCAGAACTGGGGAGCAAGCAGAGCCCCACAGCAGCCTCTAAAGACCTTTACAGACTGACCTGTTTCCACTTATAAGAACATCCCATGGTTGTCCTTCAGATGGGAGCCCCTTCTGTGCCCTCACACCATCCATCGTGTCTTCAAGAGTCATAAGAGATCCTGTCCAGTGTCTGGGAGAGCCACGTGATATAGCAGAAAGGGTCAGGCAGATCCAGGCTTGAATCCCAGCTCCGCGGGTCTTGGGCAAGTCACTTAGCTCCCTGGAGATTCAGTTTCTCATCTGCAAAATAAAGAATGGTCACATCTAGTGCACAAGCTTCTGAAGATCAAGATGATGTTACGTGATGGGACTTCCCCGGTGGTCCAGCGGTTAAGAATCCGCCTGCCAATGCAGGGGACATGAGTTTGATCCCTGGTCTGGGAAGATTCCACATGCCACAGGTAACACCAGGACTACTGAAGCCCGCACACCACAGTGAGAAGCCTGAGCACCACAACTAGAGAGGAGCCCCTGCTCGCCACAACTTGAGAAAGCCTGCGCACAGCAGTGGAGACTCGGGGCAGCCAAAAATAAATAAATGAGATTAAAAACAAACAAAAAAAGACCATGTGAGACATCCAGTTGGCATCACCAACTCGATGGACATGAGTCTGTGTGAACTCCGGGAGATGGTGATGGACAGGGAGGCCTGGCGTGCTGCGATTCATGGGGTCGCAAAGAGTCGGACACGACTGAGCGACTGAACTGAACTGAGACATCCAGTGCAAGCAGGTGCTCGGTAAATAGATTCCAGCCCACCACGTGCCAGCTTACTTCCTTCAGCCACCGGTCGGTAAGCTGGCGAGAATCTGAAAGACGTGCCTGGTCTGGTGAACCCACGTTGGCTGCAAGGGTCACTGGCTTGTTTTCCGAGTGTCACAGATTTTACCACCCATGCGTGGCCCTCACGCTAATTTGAGATCAGCCAAAACTCTGGCTCTTTTTCATGTGAATTTCTATTAGGACATTCTTCCCTTCTTGGATCTGTGCAGTTTTGCTTATACACCTAAAATAATAACAGTGATAATAGCAGCCTAATCCTTTCAATCCTGGTATGAAATTAAAAGTATCTCTATTTTGCCTATGAGGAGACTGACTTCATCTTCTAACGCACAGGGTGCGGGTTGGATCAAGGAAGCTGAGATCCTACATGCCTTGCAGCCAAAAAACCAAAACATAAAACAACAGAAGCAATATTGTAACAAACTCAATAAAGATTTTAAAAACGGTCCACATAAAAAATATAAACATATACATAAATGTGTCACACACAAGTGAACTTAACTACAAAACAGAGGCAGACTCACAAACGGGGAAGAGACTTGTGGTTGTCAAGGGCGGGTGAGGTGGGATGCACTAAGAGTTTGCAATTAGCAGATATAAACTGTTACATATAGGATGAACACACAGCAAGTTTCTGCTGTATAGCATGGGGAACTATATTCAATATCCTGTGATAAACCAGAATGGAAAAGTGTGTGTGTCGAATCACTTTGCTGTACAGTAGAAATTAACACAATATTGTAAATCAACTATACTGCAATAAAATAAAAAAAAAAAAGAAAGTGACACTTACATGCTCAACAGCCGCACATGCTTGGCCAATGCCTCCTGTGTTGGAAAGCTCAGAACTGGACAGTTTTCCATTAATTCCCTCATTCAGTGAGACACTCCCTGTTACAAATACCTCAAAACCTACTTAAGTTACCACATACCATGGACCTGGGTCACTTGACAGAAAGGTTGATGAATGTCATCATGTCAGTGAGAATGATTTAGGGACCCCAATGCCTCTTCCAGCTAATATGTTTTTCCCGCCCCCCTCCAACTCTTCTCCAAAACAACTGTCTTTACCTGGTCTGCTCCACCTCCCTTTTTGATACCCTGAAATCTATTATTCATTCTCAGAACTCTGTCAAAACTGCTCCTGGAAAGGTAAGCAACTTTCTCTTAGAAAGGTACTTCCCCTTTCTCCTCCCTTTCTATCCTTTATCTGCACCTTGGTGATGTCAGCTTTTCCTGGTCCACAGATGGTGCTCCATGATTAACACAGAGGGGGAAAGAAAGTGACACTTAAGAGAACTCTTGGAAAGAGATGATGAAGTTATTCATGGGCTCATTCATTCAACAAATATTTATTGAACACACAATGAGACAGAGATGGTCCTAATAGTGGGGATACTAATGTGAACAAAAGAGCTAAAATTTCTTATCCTCTTAGAGTTTATATTCTGGCAGGGGAGAGAGAAATTAGAAACTAAATAAATATGATGTGTTCAATAGTGATGGATGCTGAGACTTCCCTGGTGGTCCAGTGGCTAGGATTCCGCATTCCCAATTCAGGGGGCCCGGCTTTGACCCCTGATCAGGGAACTAGACCCCACATGCCACAACCAAGACCCAGCAGAGCCAAATAAATATAAAAATATTTTTTTTAAAAAATAGTGATGGCTGCGATGGAGAATTTTAAAGCAGAGAAGGAGTAGGAAACAGGAAGGGCGCAGTTTTAAGCGATCAGGTCCTCATCCTCACTGATTCTTCTATTAAGCAAAACACACTCACAAATCTTTCCCCAAACACACTGTCACATACACACACGCCCAGTTACTCAAGCCTCAGGGTCACGCACCCTCTAGGTCACCCAGGGAGGCAAAAGTCAGAACTGGCAGAACCCTCAGCAGCCAGAGGGAAGTGATGCTGGGAGAGAGGCACCAGCTTGCCTGAGGCCAGTGGCATCCACAAAGGTACCCACACTTGGGAACACCCACACATAAGCACACAGACTTGTACACACATATTCACACAAAAATGCAAACCCCCATTCCCTTCTTATAGGCAGCCGGGTGGGGTGAGGTTTGGAGAGCTTCTGACAATTTTGGAGTCTCTTGTTCACTTCACCCTCCCCCACCCACCCTATCCTTCCCAGCTGTTTCAGCCTCTTCTTCCTGCCCTGACCAGCAGCCGCAAGTTCCCTGGATGGCGGGTGTGTGCACACAGATGCATCCTACGTGAATGTGGAGACATGTGGTTTGCAACTGAGGAGGACACGTTTGTGTGTAAGAATTCACACATAGGGAGTCTGTGGCACGTGTGTATGTGTGTGTGTGTGTGTACGCACGTGTGTGCACACTCCCAAGAAGACAGAGAAATTTATAATCTAAATCTTGCTGCTCCGGAGGATGAAAGCGAAGCAAAGTTCAGATTTAAATCACACGACCACGGGCAGGAGGGGTTCCCTTGCCTTACATGATTATCTGCCGTGTGCGGCGGAAAGGGCTGGCAGGCAGGAGGCAGCCAGCTACCCGTCAGCAGGGAGTCATTTGTTGTCTCCAGGCCCCTGGGACCCGCTGTGCCTGCTGAGGGAGGGCGGGAGACCCAGAGAGCAGCAGCGACAAGCACACGCCTGTCCCAGGTGTGGGGGATGGGGGAGGAAGGGGCCAGCATCTGGCCCAGGCTTCCTGGTGCTAAAGAAAAGCAGGGAGAGGGGGGCAGGAGTCTGCAGGCCAGAGAAGCCAGCCACTTGGCCTGGAGGGAGAAAGGGGGTCCAGGCAAGAAGTGGCCCCAGTGCAGATCCCACCCTGCCAACCTCTTCACCAGCCATAGCAACACCCTCAGGCTTCTAGGATGTCTGAGTCTTAGCCTGAGTTTGCCTGATTCTTTCTCCCTGGGACCTTCGACGCTTCCCTCTGCTCCATCCCTTTCTCTTTGTTTCTATGTGTTTGTTCTTTGTCTCTTCCTGTCTCTCTGTCTCTGGGATTTGTCTTTTATCTGTGTCTGGCTGTCTGGCCGTCTCTCTCCATCTGTCTGTCTTTCGCTCTCCACGTCCCTCTGTAGTCCCCCTAACCTCAGGGTTTCCCTCTGCTGACCTCTGTCTGCTGTGGCCTTGCTGGTGACACGTGACACACCTCCCAGGGTGGCACATTATTCCATTCGAGCCTCTTGTCATTTGCCTGTGAGGGGGCATGTGGTACAGGCTGGGAGAGCTGGGATTAAAAACCCCATTTTACAGATGAGGAAACTGAGCTCCCAGAAGCTAAAAGCCTTGCCCAAGGCCACGCAGCTGGCTTTGAATTTAAAAGCCAGGTGTGTTTCCACTGTGTGACCAGCTCCCCAACCTCCACATCACCTGGAAGCCTGAGCAGCTCCCCGCAGTCCCCCAAACCCTAAAGTGAAGAGAGTTTAAGGACCCAGTGCCACACAACGGCTCATCCCCGGCCCAACTGCAAAAACTGCCTTTGACTCACTAAACTTCCTAGAAAACATAAGGGCTGAGATGGCATCTTGGGGACTCTGTGTATGTCCTCCAAGGATGCTCCATCCCAGCCCCACTCTCCCCCCATATCTGAAGTGTGTGCACATCCCACATTCCCCAGGCCCACCTGGGATGAATAGGCTTCCTGCTTCTCAAGTAGGTGCCTCTTGGGAGCTCAGTCTTCCCATCTGTACAATGGGGATTTTGGGTCTCCCTCACACTGCAGAGCTAGGCCCCTGCTCCAACCAACATAGCAGCTCGTCTCCCTCTCCAGGACCCTGATCTCTAAAAGAAACCTAACTTCAGCCACCAAGAGCCCTTGGACACCTCTGGAGGATCACTGTTTTTCCAATGGGGCCCAAACTACTCTTGACCACATTCATAAGCAGCAACCACGAAGCCACGGGCCCAGACACAGAGGTTCATCTGCAGCGGCAAAGTCCCACAGCCTCCCAAGCCCGTACCACTGCCTCCAGCCCCCACCAGGGAGGCGTCAGCGCCAACGACCCGCCAGGGCCGGCCCATTTTCCTTTCTTTTCATTGCCGGCTCCGCGTGTAGTTATAGAACCAGGTCTCCACAGAGTAATTTACTGGCAGAATCTCTCCCAGAATCCAGCTTGAAACCAAGCTGTAAAAACAGCTTCGAGTGTAAATAATTCATGCAGACAATATGACTTTTTTATGTAAATTCGGTGCATTAACCCTCTATTATAATGATGGACGACAGATAGGGGCGACGTTGCCTTGGTAAGAGCTAATGGATGGCCGCCATAAATTCACTGCACATTTTATTGTGTTGCTGGAAATTGTGCCTTCAGGCAATGCTGTTTACTTTTATGTAAAACTCTAGGTTCCCTAAATATTACAAATATTTTACATCCAGCTCCTCAGCATTTGGGCTCTGCCCACAAATCAAGCTTTCTCCATGTGAGTTGTAATTAAAGGTTTGTTGTTTTTTTTTTCCTGGGACAATTATCTCCAACTATAAAGAGAAATATTTTTCCCCTTTAGATGTTCCGTCATTGACTTATTAACAAATCCTTTGAAGAAGGAGGTGGTAAGCGACTCACTGTGGTACTTGGCACGAGCAGGTCGTGGGAGAAGGGGCGCTGTGGGTCCAAGAGCTTGGTGGCTGGCTTTTACGTCTGGCAGCCATTCCAGTTTATTTACACATATGATATTCTGGGCCTTCCTCCCCCTTCTTCTTCTATAATTCATGACCACTTTAGCAGGGTAATTCCTCCAGCCACCTCTGCAAGAGATGGGCCCCTTGCAAGCCCTGTGCCCATGTTCCTCTGGGGATGAAGACACCGGGGCCTTATGCCTGAGAAGTGGCGTCTTGGCAGCTGGCTGCCCGCACACAAGCCAATTCATCCCTTACTTGGCCCCCATCCGCTCACTGGCCCAGAGCGCCTTGGACGGAAACTCGGGGTTTCCTGCATTGATTCTCCTTCAGTCCAAAGTGTTGGAAAGGCCCTTCTGGCTCAGTCCCAGCCCAGGGAAAAGGTCACTAGGATGCCACTGCGTCCTGCGTGAGGCCTGGGGAGAGGAGGGCTGAGGACCTCAGAAGCTTCTTAATGAACGGAGGCAACAGCTGGAGCAGCAGCCCTCTTTAAAAATAATCCTCACACTTGTTTATTATTGTCATTAATATTAATAGCCACTCTGTTAATATTCATCTAGCTGCATTAATATCCTCCAGGAACACCTGGGATCTCCAACCACTCCTAATGGCATGTGGACTCTGGCTGCAGCGCCCCTACCTCTCTCTGCCTGACCCTCCCCAAGGGCATCACTCCCATCCTGCCCCGGTGTCAAACCACCCTCCGCCTGCCTCAGGAGACCCAGAACCATGAGGGATTTGGAATCATTTCTAAGTCCTGGGGGCTTTACTGGGAGGATGGGACCACAGGCCAACCACCCTGAACATTTCCTGCCTCTCCCAGGGCACAGGAAGGTTCTGACAAAGCTGGCTTAAGAAAGAAAGATAGTTCATTTCCCCCCAAGGGCTCAATTTCCTGCAGAATCGGGGAAAAAAAAAGACACATTGGTTAAAAACAAAGATGAGATATCATTTTTCACCGATTAGATTGGCAAAGATAATTATAATAATAATGGCAACAGCAGCGACCAGCTCGCTTCCTGTGTGCAACCACTTAGCCCTCGCTGCCTGCCTGCATTGACTTTCACTGACTCTCCCCACAACCCCTTACACGTACCCTTTATGAGACTGTAAAAAGCAACACCTTTGCGGAAAGCAATTTACAATATGTGATGAAATGCGAGCTCCACTTACCCTTTGACCCAGCAATCCCATTTTTGGGAATTTTCCGTAAGTTAGTCATTGAAAATACCGCTCCCTTTAAGTGAAGTCCTCTCGATATTCCCCCCAACACCCACCCATTGTTTTCCTTCCTCTGTCCCCCGTCCACTCATCTTTCAACCTGAAAGTCACCTCCTCAGAGAAGCCCTCCCTGACTCCTGAGTCTAAGTTACCTTCTCCTGTCTGACTCCCTCTCTTTTCCTTCGTACTATGTGTACTTTGGTACTGCATATCATGTGCTAATTGGATAGTTATTTCTGTAAATGCTTAAGACATAAGCTCATCACAAAAAATCGCTGTCTTCCCTGCTGGCAGGGGCTTGTTGTCCTGTCTCCTCACTACATCATAAACTGTGCAAAAACAAGGACCAACCATGTAGTTTTATTCCCCATTCCTATTTCCAGCCCAGCACTGGCCTGGTAGGTAGAACACCCTTGATTAACATCTGTGGCATGAATGAATGAATGAATGAATGCGCAAAGATAGGCACGTGGACAATCATTGCAGGGATGTTTACAAGAGCAAAACAATTGGAAAAACATCTATCGACATCAGCTGGGGACTGGCTAAGGGAAGTATATTCGAACATATAATACAAGCATTCAAAATTTGAGGTGGATCTATATGTATTGACATGAAGGATGTCCATGACATATTGCTGAGTGGGGGAAAAAAAAAACCAGGTGACAGAACAGCATGTGTCGTCTGATCTCACTCAGGGTAGAACTGCATACGTGGAGTCTATTTGTGTATATTTATGCACAGAGAGAAGTCTGGAAGGACGCTCACCAAAATGTTATGTGGTTATCTCTGGATGGTGAAATCTGAGGTGATTTTTACATTTTTCTTTGAACTTTTCCATATTGTCTGAATTTTTTGCAACGAGCATATGTATCCTTTTTTACAAAATGATAAAGCTGCCTTCAAAAGAAAAAAAAAGTATAGGTACATTAAGAAAGAATGGGAGAGGGAAGTGCCTTATGAAGGGCTCAACCCCAAGCCAGGCAAACCCAGAAGAAGCTGGGGCCGGGGCAGGGATGGGAGTGGCGGGGCTGTCTCCCCTCTGCTGTGGGCTAGGCACCCTCCAAGGCTACAGGGGAGATTTGGAGCCCTGGAGCCCCTGCACCCCATCTTCTCAGGGCACATCATGCCTGTCCAGAGTGGAGTTTCTAAATAGGGATTTCTGCATTTGATTCTTCTGACATGCTTTACCGCCTCAGAGCTGTTTTGCAAAATTCATAGCGGTTTTCGCAGGCTCCAAGCTTCCTGGGACCAATTCCATTTTGAACAATAGCGGAGTGTCTGCTCTCGGGTGGGGTCGGCCCACCCCAGAGCAGCCTCCCAGCCCGTGAGCTGGGACTGTGGGGCTGAGTGTCGAGGCCACGGCATGAAAATACATGAGCTCGCCTTGTCCTCGTCCTCACCTTGCTCCAGTCCAGGCGGGGCAGGGGGAATGAGAGAGCTCTCCCCACTCCCCGCCCTCCTGTGCCCTGATGGGAGCCTCCCCACAAGAGGTGAGGGAAACCAAGCCCTTCCCCACACCTCTTCGTTTCTACTGCTTCACCCACTACGGTCTCCTTTCCAAGAACCACCTAAACCCTGAGAAGCTAACTGACTTGGCTGCGCCAAGGTCGCAGGGCTGGACGGTGGGAGGGTGTGGGGTGGGCTCTTCTGCTGTTGTCCTGAGCATGCTTTCACTGAAAAACGCTTGGTAGGAGTTTCCGCTGGTCCAGTGGTTAGTACTTGGCGCTTTCACTATTGTGGCCCTGGATTCAAACCTTGGTCAGGGGATCTGAGATCCCACAAGCCATGGGGGGGCAGCCCCCCCCAAAAATTAAAAAAGCAGCTTGGTGCCCCATCCTTTAAAAGAAATCCAAGAGGTCTAGCAGCATGGTCATTACCCCAAACTAAGCTACAGAAGACCCCTTGGCTTGCCTCTGTGTCCTTAACTCTGCCTTCCCTCAGTCAGGATCCAATACCCTGTACCCAGAACCACATTTATAAAATTTACAAAACTTCACATTGCCGGGGGTGGGGCAGGGGGTGGGGTGCAGGTCAGGTGAGTCTCTGCTCCTTAGGCTGATAATGCAGGTCTTTAGTGATATGGCCTCTATCCCACTCCAACCACACCCGTCTCCAGTCTTCACTGAATGACTTACAATCATCCCAGCCCTCTGCGCTGTCACACGTTTCCCCCTCCCACCCCCACCTGGACCACGTATTTCCCTCCCCTCTCACCTGGCTAATTTCCGCTCCAGCTCTAGGATCCAGCTTGGTGGTCACCTCATCTGGGAAGTCTTCCCAGATTACCCCTACAGACCACTTATTCACCAAATACTTAATCAGCCCCTATGATGTGCTGTCAGACATTCCGAGAGGGCAGGGATATATCCCCAGAGCAAAGCTTTAATCAACTTCACAACCGTATGGCAATGGCCCAGATCATCAGCCCCATCTGATCTGTAGAGAGATCTGCTGGCTCTCTCTCTCTCTCCTGCATTCTCCCACCTCCCTAAGCCTTTTCTAATTCTTCAGACACCACTTTCTCTCTTGCTGCTGGGCTTTTGCACCTGCTCTTCAGCTCTGCCTGCAACACTCTTCTGCTCTTATCTAATCAATTTCTGCGTGGCATTGATTTGACTCAGCAACACCTTGCAGTCCCCTCCTCTCCCCTTCCTGCCCGTTGCCTCGCTCAGGGTCACTGTCTCCGGATTACCCCCACCTGCAGTCACCGCCTCCCCGAAGAAGCTAGACCCAGACTCTCCTTCCTAAAGGGCTTCTTCACGGGCTCCCCATGCACTGGGTGGTCTCCACCAGCTACACACCCCCCAACTCCTGCAACTTTCTCCCTGTCTCAAGCTACCTCAAAGGGGCCAGACAACTCCATGCCTGTGCTCCCTCAGCCTGACTTGCTCTTCTCTGCTTCTTCATCTGACTCACCCCTTCTCATCCTCCAAGACCCTGCTCAACAGCTGCCTCCTCCCAGAAGCCTTCCCTGCCCCCACCCCACCCCATCTCCTGCTCAGGGCTAAATGAGTTTCGCCCCAGCACTCTGCACCATCACCCTCATGGCCTCGGTGTCACTTCCTAGGTATGGGCTCGTCTCCCCACTGCACCGTGAGCTCCTTGACAGAGGGCATCCAGCACCCAGTGAATGATCGTTATTGTCATTCTGCGCAGGGTCAGATCATCAGCCCCAGTTTATAGGTGAGGAAAATGAGGCATAGAGAGGGCAAGCGACTCTCCCAAGGTCACGGAACGGGCAAGCGGTGCAGCCAGGACTTGAACTCAGATGTCACTATTCCCAGGGGGCTGTTCTTTCCACTGCATCACAACTTCAATTAGGAACCACTCTAGCAAGCATCTCATATACACATATACACACACACACTTCAACATGTATAGAAATGCACATGGATATATCCAAACAGAGACACACACAGCCCTACTGACACACAGATGAACAGACACAAACAGCAGACTCCACAGGCATGCCTGATACACATGAACACTCACACATGTGTGCCAAGATACACAGATGAACACAAACATACACATCCATGCACACATGCATTTGTGCACATAACCCACACAGACACACACTGAGTATATCCAGGTGCACATACAGACATGTGCAGACACACACTTTCATTCACACATACCCAGTCACAAATACACAGACCAGCAGATACATCCCTGAGCGCACAAAGATATACACACACATATTCAGAGATGCCCGCATACAAAATCTCATTCTTAGTCACTCACTCCCGAGTCATCTGGCACACACAGACACAGAGGTGCCCTCATGTACCACTTAGGTGCCTTCATGTCAACACAGAAGCACGTGTGTGTGCACACACACACGAGGATACGTGCAAACCTACAGACCCTCACAAGAAGCAGCGCACACACACATGAGCCGGCATCCACAGAAACACACACAGGCAGACACGCTTAGTGAACCACCAGGTCAAAGGGAGCTGTCTGCTAGGGGTGGGGGCCTGTCTGAGGTACCTTGGGGCGCTCACATTTTTGCAGCTCAGGAAGGCAGCTGACATACCAGCCCGGCTGTGATGGTATTTTGCATAAATGCTAATGTATTAATTACCATGTACAGTACACAGAGCTGCCATTTAAAAGAAAAAGTTAAGACTTTTTAATTCAAAAGCCCCATGCGGGGTGGGGGTAGGGGGCCTGCCCCATGCAGTGGGTGGAAGCAGGCAGGGTAGGCATGCCCACGCCCACTGTCCCTACACATGGGTCCCCGCCTGCAGCCTCCAGCCCAGGCTGCCCTGGGGGTCAGCCAGCTAGGACTCAGCCTTGGGGGCCCTGGTGCTCCCCGCCCCCACCACCCCCCCAGGACCACGGCACATCTGGAGCCATGGGGTGGAGGAGGGGTAGGGAGAGTGGGGGAGGACCCCTTAAGGAGGGGGCAGCGCTGGGCCAGGATTCAGAGCCGAGATGGACGGGCCGGCAGGATCGTTTTCTCCACGCAATCCATTCTCTGCAAGGGAACCCAAGTAACCTTTTAAACCAGTGCATCAGATTATGTCATGCCCTGGCTTTAATCCTTTCAAAGGCTTCCCATGGCTCTTGGAGGAAAGTTCACACTCCTTAAGAGCCTGTAAAGCCCGATGTGAGCTGGTTCTCTCTTACCTCCCCAGGCCTCTGCTAGTCACATAGCCAGCTCACCCTCACATCTCTAGGCTGGTTGCTCCTCATCCACCAGGCCTCTGCTCCCCCAGTACCTCTTTGGGGCCTCTCCCCTGACTGCCCCTGGCCACCACATCTAAAGGAACCCCTTTCCCTATCCCTTATCCCCTCTGTGTAACACATCTCATTAATGTAACCTTCTTTTTTGTTTTTGACTTGATACTATTCACGTCCCCCACTATAAAAGAGTTTTGGAAAGCCAGGATTTTGCAGACCTAGTTTCATCACAATATCTCCCCTCAGGGTCTGGTACACAGGAGAGGCTCAGCTAAAAGTTTGTTAAACGAGGGAATTCCCTGGTGGTCCAGTGGTTAAGACATGGGTTTTCACTCACACAGGCCCATGTTCAATCTCTGGTTGGGGAACTAAGATCTCGTAAGTCATAAATAAATAAATAACCACCCACCAAAATGTTTCTTAAATAAGAGCACAAACTGGGATGAACAAGAGATGTCCTGTCTGCCCAGCTCCATTCTGGGTACTAAACTCAGGACAGCCCTGGCTCCTCTACCTCCCACAGGGTGGTTCATGGTCCAGAGCAGGACGCCAAAGCCCAGGGCAGAAGACATGTCCAGCATCACGCAGCATCTTAGAGACAAGTATCCAGCCCTCCAGAGTCCCCCAGCCATCCGGCAGAATGAGCCTCAAAGGATGCTACTTCAACAGCAGCAAGGAGTGGCAACTCAGCCCTTTACCTTGCCCCTCACTTTCACACCCAGTCTTACACAGGCCTTGCAAGGGAAGCATCATTTCCCCAATTTCAGAAAAAATTAAGGTGCTGACATATAGGTCAAGCACCCAACATCTCTCAGGTTGTCAGAGGAGGAGTCAGGATTTAAATCCATGTTTGCTGCCAAATCGAGGCTTCCTCTGCTGGACCACGAACCTGCTCTCCCCTCCAGACCCTCAAGGGTGCTTCTGGCAGCTGGAGCATAGCAACAATGGGCCCCATCCTCCCAGGAGGCAAGAGAGCCAAAGGGGTCCTGCCAGGTAGGTGAAGAGGAAACCTGGGACCCAGCTGGCCCACTCCCTAAACACAGGATAGAGTTCTCCATCCACTCCCATCCCCATCCAGCTGCCAGCTCTCACCATTCTAGATGCTGCATCTCTCCCAAACCCAGGCCCCCTGCTCTTCCCCCCAGAGCCCCTGCCCTGCCCTCATCCAGGCTGCATCACCATCATCTCTCACCTATACTCTTATGACAGCCTTTAGTCTGGATGTTCAGATCTGCCCTCCACTCAGCAGCCAAAGTGATCCTCCCTAAGTTCAAATCATATTCCCCTTCCCAATGACTTCTCTCCCCACTGTACCACCGAATCCCCCTGCACCACCCTGATGGTGTTCGGAAAGGTGCATCAATGTTAACCTACAATCCCTGAGTTCAAATCCTGGCTCTGCCACTTACTAGCTGAGTGGCCTTGGACAAATCACCTAACCTCTCTGTGCTTCAACCACCTAATCTGTAAAGAGGGAATAATAATAGTATCCCCCCTTCCTAGGGTCATTATAAGGATGAAACAAGTTAAAATATGCAAAGCAGTAAAAATAGTGCCTGGCATCTGAAAAGCACTAGGTAAGAGTGTGCTGTTCTTTACAATTTTTGTGTGTGTGATTGCTTGATTTGTGGCTTTTTCCTTCGTGACATTATAAATTCTAGGAAGAGGGGGTATGGACTGGGATGACCGCACGGAGGCTTCTTTGCCCGCTCACGTCCCTCTCTGCCTGCGGTCTTTGTTCTGCTTTCCCCTGCTCTCGCTGGGTGTTGGCCCAGGAAAGAGGAGGAGGGCATGCCCCCGGCAGGAAATGCTGTCAGCATCAGCGTCCCGGGCCTGATGAAGATGACAGGCAGCAGCCAGAGACGACTGCTCCCCGCAGAGGGCCGGGTGGGGACAGTCCCCTCCAGAGCCCCAAGTTCCCTGGGGAGCCCCCACAGGGCCAAAGCTCCTTTTGTCCAGAAGGTCAGGAGCAGCTGGCCAGCTGCAGGAGAGTTCCGCTGCCCTGCTGCAGCCAGCGGCCCAGATGTGCGTGTTTGCACAGCCGAGTCCGGGCTCTGAGGGAGCCTTGTTGAGCATCATGAAAGGGGGCTTGTAAGGAGGCAGACAGCATCCGCACCCGGGCCTGCCCGCCTCCAGGACAGCAACCAGGAATGCAACCCGCAGGAAGCCCTTCCTACCAGGCCTGCCAAGTGCCCTGCTCCTGCCCGAGGATCCGGGCCGCTGGCACGAGCAGGCTCAACTTGCCAGCTGCAGACTGGACGTCTGGGTTCTGATCCGTCCTCAGCCTCCTCTTCTGTAAGATGGAGAGAGGCCCCAACCTCTCCCCTCAGTGAGGAGCAAGGGAAACTCACAGCCTTACGGACAGAAAAAAAGAAAGACCAGAAAGAATGTTCACCTCCATGCACCTCAGTTTTTCCATCTGTAAACAGGGATGATAGCTAGTGCTTCCTGGGGTTGTCCTAGTGACGAAATGCCAAAACCGTGCATGTGCTGACACACAGGAGGTGCTCAGTAGCTCTTTCTCCTTCTCTGTTCATCAGGCTCTAAAACAGGGTCCCTGAGGATGCCTACATTGAGGGTGGGGGCTTCCTCCTCACCCTGTTCCAGAAGAAGAGCTGCCGCTAGAAACCCTCACCCCAGGCATGGTGCCATGTAGCTGGGCAGCCTGTGTGCCACACAGGCACAAGACTCCATTTCCAGGTAGGAGAGTCTCTGCCCCCAACATGGCCTCTGGGCAGAGCTGGGCTCCTACCTTGGTCTTTAGTGGTCCAGGCACAGCCCATTCTTGGGCCTCGTCCAGCCCTGGGAAGAGGAGAACTGGGCTCAGCTGCTTTGCCAGGTGGAGCTGTCCTGAGTAGAACTGGCCACTGGACCACTCTAGTCTCTGGCACAGTCAGGCTACATATACCATTTGCCAGTGTCTGGCATAATCAGCCCCTGGGCACGGTAGCCCCGGGTCAGGGTAGCCCCAGGTCCAGTCAGCTCTCGGGCAGCCATGGTAGGCAGAGTGCTGGGCATGGATGAGCCCCAGACACAAAGGGTCCTCAAAGGGTCCCTGAGAGCAGTCGTTTGGGCTCAGTTATTCCATGGTCACCACTGGTCCCTGGGCAGAGCCGGTTCCCGGGCATCGTTGGCTGACCAGGACATCCAGAGACATGGTCAGCAGCCAGGCACTACACTCGGTCCCTTGCGCACAGTCAGTCTTAGGACAAAGGAGACCCCTGACACAGTCCACTGAGTCCCCCACCCTTGATTAACATCCACAGATGCATCACCCCCTCTCTTATGGCCCAAGTCCCTCCTCAGAGGGCCTGGAGAACTGGGGCCCACAGAAGGAACTGGAAGCACCCTCTGTGGTCCCCAGAGCCCCTGCAAGGCCCGCTTCTTGGCAGGTGGAGGCAGCAGGGTCAGAGAAAAGTTGAGGGAGAGCTAGGCCTGGGAGAATGCGGAACCAGTGCTCCGGAGCAGAGCCGGCCTTCCACGCAGGCAGAGGGGTCCACGTTACGGAGGACGTGGCCTGGAGGCAGGAGTCCCCGCTGCTCGTTACTCTGCTCCCCGCTCTGTACTGAATGGATCACAGGTCTCCAAAAGAAGCAGGCAGGACTGCTACCGAGCCTCCACATGACGGTGGGTAAGTGACCGCAACAAGCTTCTTCTAGCTCTAAGAATATAAATTCCCTCCCAGTGGCAGTCCTGCTCTCTGATAAATACTCACAGCCTTAGGTGTGGCTGTAACAGGGAAAGAGAAGGTGGCCCATCCCGGGACCGTCAGCTCCTGGACACGGTTGGTGCTGGGCTTCTGATGCTTCCCGGGTCTGATCAGTCCCACAGCTCCATCACCACCCAGTGCAGCTAGGAATGGAGCAGCAAGCCCAGGGCGGGGGTCCAGCCCACACGGAGGCCCTCTTCCCCAGGCCTGCTTGGTGCTCATCCCTTTCGGCCTGCGTTATTCTCTGAAGGGGGCACAGTTTCTGCAGGATGGTAATGCAATGTGGCATCCCATTAGCCGGCACCTGCCCTCACTGCCCACCTTCCTCCCCCAGCCCCCACACACATCAATGTTTAATTGAATTTCCAGTGTCGGAGTGCAAGTCACATCTGTTTCAGGGTCTGGGGATGAGGTGAGCAATGCCCACCAAGTCTCCCATGATGGGGGAGCCCCACCACACAAGCACCTTGTCATCCCAGACCAGCCCCGCTGCCCAGGCACAGCTCTAGGTTGGCACATTCAACTCCCCCAGGTTCACTCATTTTTTTAAAGTTGGGGATTTCCCTGGAGGGAGAAGAATCTGCCTGCCAATGCAGGGGACATGGGCTCAAGCTCTGACTGGGGAAGAGTCCCCATGCCGCGAAACAACTAAGTCCGTACTTCACGAATACTGAGCCTGCACCCCAGAGCCTGCAAGCTGCAACTACTGAAGCCCGTGCCACCTAGAGCCTGTGCTCTGCAGCAAGAGAAGCCCCCGCAATGAGAAGCCCGTGCAGCACAGCTAGAGAGTAGCCCCTGCTCACGCAACCAGAGAAAAGTCCATCCAAAGCAACGAAGACTCAGCATAACCAAAACAGATAAATAAAACGGAAGGAAAGTCTACTTGTAGGACAGAAAAGGACAGGGTGGCGGGGAACACGTGGCAAGAGGATTCCACAGGGACAGATGGGGAGGGGGTTGAGGAGGGGTGCCCTGGCAGGACTGACCAAGGCAGGGCTCGCCAGCTGTGGCTTCCAGCTAGAGACCCCCCAGGGTCCCAGGGCGGCCTCTCCAAGGTTAATAATTTACCTACACTTTCTTTCTTACTGGTGTCCCAACCAAAGCCATCCAACCAGGGAGTCCACGAGAAGAGCATCCACAGGGGTTCAGAACCCTAATGCTGAAAGGGAAGTCAGCCTAAAGAGACAGCCTAGAACTAGGTCAATCCAGTTCAGACTGGTCCCAACTGGCTGCAACTCGACCTAACTGATTCAAGCTGGCTTGAATCAAACCAGACCTGGTGGGGCCAGCACAGAATGTGTGGAGTTGGCCAGGACTGGATAAAGCTGAATCAAACTGGTTGTGACCTGCTCAACCCACCTGGAGCCACTGAAAGGTCAACCAGTCAATACCTTTCCTCTGTGTTGGCCTTTGCTGGAGATGTCTTTATTTATCCGTTCCTCTTCAAACTTTCTGGATCCTTTTGTTTACAGGATGCATTCTGTAAACCAGTTTTCAGTCCACATTGCATCACATTCTTAGGATGTGTAACATCTGCATTATCACTGCTGCTAAGGAGATTACATAGTTAAGTGCAGGGGCTATCAACTGCCTAGGTTCAGGTCCCCACATCTAGCTGTGAGGTCTTCAGTAAGTTATCTAATCTTGCTTACTCCTCACATGTGTTAAAAAAAAAAATCAGCTCATTACAGGACTTGCCTCATAGAGTATAATTTTGAAAATTGAAATTCTGTAGTGCATATATTAGCACTGTGCCTGCTACCTAATAACCACTTAATACATGTTATTCCTATACTATTATTATTCCTTGATTCTGACCTCATATAACACAGCCTCAGGTGATCAAGACTCGGACTCCCACACTACCTCTTCCTTAGGGAGTGGACTGGAATAATTCACTTAACTTTCCTTATGCTTTAAAATCCTCAGCTGAAAATGAGGGTACTAGTGCCTGCCCCAAGGGCTGTTTTGAGGGTTAAATAAAATGAACCACATAAAGCACTGAGCACCATGCCTGGAACACGGTAAACAGCACTCCATACATGTTAGCTATATTACATTAATGACTATACTTCAATAATGCTAACTCTGCATGACATGATTTATGAACATGAACTCAATCTCACGGCAACCCTAAGAGGTAGGTGCTATTATTATTGCATTTTCAGGAGAGGAAACAGGCTTGGAACATATGACAGTGCCTGGTGACTTAGGAAATATTTTAGGAAGGAAAATAAATTATACATTTGTCAAGGTGGAGGGCAGTAGGCAGAAGGCTTGGGAGGCAGGCAATGATTTAAAAGAAGCTTGGCTTTGAAGTCAAGTAAGCCTGGACTCATGTCCCCAGTTCAAACACTTCCTAGGCCCAGTGTCCTCGTCTGTCAAATGGGAATAACAATCCTTATCTCATAGAATCATGAGGGTTAAATGAGGGTTAAATGCGCAAAGTAGGTGCTCAAAAAATGTAAGCTTCCTCTCTTTTCTTCTTCCTCAGGGACATTGGGCATTTAAAGCGGTGTGCATCTACCAGACGAATGAATAGCAGTATGGCACACGCATGCAGTGGAATACTGCTCAGCCGTAAAAAAGAACTAAGTCACGCCATTTGCAGGTACACAGGTGGACCTAGAGATTACCATCCTAAGCAAGTCAAAAAGAGAAAGACAAATCCCACATCACTCATACGTGACATCTGAAACGTGCCACGTATGAACCTATCTACGAAGCAGAAACGGACTCACAGACACAGAACAGACTTGCAGCTGCCGAGGAGGAAGGGGACGGGGGAGGAACGGACTGAGAGACTGGGGTTAGCAGATGGGAAACTATTACATAGAGGACGAATAGACTCAAGGTCCTACTGCAGAGCACGGGGACCTATATTCCATATCCTGGGATAAACCACCGTGGAAAAGAAAATATTTTAAAATGTACATATGTGTATAACTGAACCTCTTTGTTGTACAGAGAGAAATTAACCCAGCGTTGTAAATCAATTACAATAAAAATTCTTCAAAATTAAAAAAAAAAAACGCAAAGTGGCGTGCACCTACACAGTGACACTTGTCTGGGATCATGTTTAGAGGACATCTGCCCGCATGTGCTGTCCATCTCTCGTGTGGCATCTGTGCAGAGGTCACCCTCCCTCCCCTCCCAGTGAAGGCCTACCAGCAGAGAGACACTCCTCACTCTCCCATCTTCTTGCCCAGGTGTCTGCTGGAACCAAGCAGAGTTATGGGAGGAACCACACAGACAGATGTGACAAGCTGCCCCTCAGGCCACACACATCTGTTGAGCAAACACCAGTGAGGAAGGGGAGGGATGCCCGAGGTGGGTGGGGTGAGCATCCTTGGAGGGATGCTACAATATGGCTAGATCTGGGATGTCTGGCCCTGAACCCAGGAGGGCCTCCTTGATCCCACATCAGCAAAATCCTCCCCGTGACCACCTTGGGCTGAATCCCTTTCGGGATGATCCTCCTCTCAACTCTCCACCTGGATGGATAGGGCAACAATATCCCTTGACCCCACTGATGATGATGATAATAATGATGAAAATGATGACATCTGGCATTTATTTTCAACACAGTGTGCCAGACCTTTTATAAAATACACTATTACATCCTCAGATTCTGAGAGACCGGGACTCCTATCTCGATCTGACTAAAATCCACGGAGGATATGTAACCAACCAAGGAGACACAGCTGGTCAGTAAGGGAGCTAGAGATTTGAATCCACATTTCCTCATTCCAAAGGGGATATTTTCCGTCTCTATCTTGATGGACCCAGAAGTTCCTTTTCTTACTCCCTTACTCAGCAAAGATTAATGCCCTCTGTGTGGTAGACTGGGCCCTGGGGGTGATATAAAGAATAAAACATGCTCAGTAACCTTAAGGAGCTCAAAGTTAATAATAAGAATCACCGCCAGGGCTGACTGAGGAGGGGTGGGCTTGACATGAGGCATTACATTGGTGACGGAATGGGCTTGGAGCCCACTGTGAATATGCAGCATGACGGCCGGTTAGTCGGGTTTGCTAGGCTGTGCTACAGTAACAGCAACCACGACAGCAGAAATGTCAGCGACTTAACACATGCAAGTTTATTTCGGCTCATGCAAAGTCCACTGTGGGCCCAGGAACTCTTCATGCCCACTCCCTCTCCACTAGTGACTCAGGGATCCAGGCTTCCTGTGTCCTATAGCAATGCCATCTGGAACACATGGCTTCCAAGTCTCCATGGCCAGGAAAAAGAAATGTCATTCACTGGCTCTTAAATGTTTCACTCCAGAGTGTCACATATAACTTCAGTTCACAGACCCCTGGCCAGATCGGTCACATGGCCCTGCATGGACACAGGAACTTAGAAATACAGGCAGCACATGAATTCAGTAAGAAGCAAATGTCTCTGCCATAGAATGAAATTATTCATCCAGTTGGGCTGTACCATTAAAGGTCTAATATCCAATCAGAAGAAGCTGATGGTTCTATTCAGCAATGCCACTTTCAAACTTTAACTAGATTGCTATTCTGCAATTTAGGCGTTGTATTTTCAGAGCCTCCCAGACAGAGGGGACTCCCAAAAGAGAGGAGACCAAGTTGAAAAGGGGATTTGAAGTCTACTCCGAGGAAGAGTTGAAAAGATTCTTGGTCTGGAAGAGGATAAACCTCCAATCTCGAATTTCAGATTCTTGAAGGACTGTCATGGGACAAAAACTACTCTGTGGGTCTCCTTGGTACACAGCTCAGACCAAGGGAAGTTACAAAGACAATTCCCAGAGGCACAGTCAGAGCAGAGCGCTTTTCAAAAGATTGCCTCAGGAGAGAGTGAACTCCCTGTTGCAGGAATATGCAAGCAGAGTCCAGAAAGTCATTTGATTTGTATGCTTCGATTCTTCAGGTATCTGAAGAAGTTGAAATAAACATACAGTAATAGGCCTTACAGATAGAGTTCAGACAGCAAGTGTAGGGAGCACAGCTCATTCACACTCTAAGCTTGGCATCATAAGGCATCAGAAAGGACACCAGCCCTCAGAAACCCTATTAGTCAGGTTAGGCTAGACTTCGCAACACTAACAGCAACAACAACAAAAAAGCAAAAGCTTCACAGTTTAACAAATTTTTCTGGGGCAGGGTAGACTGTCCAGAACCCTCCTCCCTGGGCCCCTCCAGTAAGAAGCTCTGTTGTCTGGGTGCCTCCCACTCTCAGGGACACTTATGAAGGACACCCAACGTGAAAACAAATAAAAGGAAATCACCCCATCAGAGCTATAAGTAATAATCAATAATTCAAAGCCTTGATAAAGTCTTGCTGGAGAGTGTTTCAGAGAGAAGGCACGGGCTGAGTTTCATGGTTAATTCAATGTCAATTAGCTGATTGCTAACTTCCCTCCAGCGAAATCGCATGCAGTGCAGGGCAGAGAAATCAAACGTGCTCTCGCTTTAACAAGCCTGGCGTTTCAATCATTCATCTCTGGCCGCAGGCTCAGAACCAATGCCAACAGACGTTCCTTCACAGCTTTATCAACCATTTCTGCATGTCACTGTTTTCTCAGCTGCCCTTAATTGTCCCAGGACCATCTCTGGGAACCATGGCTACTTGAAATCTAAAGTCAAGAGAATAGCTTTCTGCTTCCTGGAAGGTATGAGACCCACAGCCCCTGAAACTCAGTTTCCCCCTGAAGAATTCTTCCTCCAAGGGGATACTTCCATCAGTTAAGGTGACAAAGCACGCAACAGAAATGGCAAAGAGACTGGTACATATTAGGTGCTCAATTCAGGTAGTTTCCTCTGCCCTCGCAAATCCTTAGATGGCTACCTTGCTCGTCTCCAAGCTGCTGCAGAAGCTACGCCTCCTTCAGCACCATGGCCAGAGTCTCTGCCCAGAGGCTAAAAATGGCAGGAGCGGATCAAGATGAGAAGATGCTGCAGGGCTCAGAGTTGAGGGGTGAGGGTGGAGGGGGCGGGGGCGCACAGTGGGGAAGTCAGTGTGAAGGAATCCTGGGGACCAGTGAAACCCACTGCTTTCCTTTGCACAGGAGGAAACAGGCCAGAGAGGGCAAAGGACTTTCCCCGGATCACAAAGATGCTGGATCTCCAAGCTCACAATCCCCACATCTCATGCTGTCCCACAGAAGGCGAGGTCAGGATTCTGGGTCCCTTCTGTTTTCTAGGAATTCCCTAGGGTATGAGACACAAAAGAAGAGTTACTGGTGTACAGGGAGACCCCATGAAAGGGCTCCCTGGAGGAACAGACGGCTGCAGGAGGCCTAGGCTCTCCCTGGGGGTTCAGCCCTAGACCAGAACTCTTGGAAGGTGTCTTTTGCCCATCTCTCCTCCTCACAGTTCTGAGTTGGGGGTATAATGGATCATTCATATGCCTAGCACTGTGAACAGCACTACGACCAGGGTAAGAGAAGGCTCCCTACACACACCCAGCCCCTTCTCTTGGCAAGCTGACATCTCTCTCTCACAAGTGTGTAGCATGCTGTGATGGTTCATTTTCTGGGTCAACATGACTGGGCTAAGCGGTGCCTAGATAGCTGGGAAAAAGCATTATTTCTAAGCATGTCTCCAACAGCATTTCCAGAAGAGATCCACACTTGAGTCAGCAGATGGAGTAAAGAGGGTCACCCTCCCCAATGTAGGTGGGCATCACTCAGCCCACCAAGGGCCTGAATAGAACAGAAAGGGCAGAGGAAGGGTGAATTCTCTCCCTGTTTGAGCTGAGATGTCCATATTCTGCCTTCAGACTTTAGTTCTTCTGCTTCTCACAACTTCAGACTTAGACTGGGACTTATACCAATGGTTCCCCTGGTTCTCAGGCCTCCAGGTTTGAACTGGAAGTATACCACTGGTTTTCTTGGACTTCCAGCTTACAGACGGCAGACGGTGGAACTTCTCAACATCCATAATCATGTGCTACTGCTGCTGCTAAGTCGCTTCAGTCGTGTCCGACTCTACGTGACCCCATAGATGGAAGCCCACCAGGCTCCCCTGTCCCTGGGATTCTCCAGGCAAGAACACTGGAGTGGGTTGCCATTTCCTTCTCCAATGCAGGAAAGTGAAAAGTGAAAGTGAAGTCGCTCAGTCGCATCCGACTCTTAGTGACCCCATGGACTGCAGCCTGCCAGGCTCCTCCATCCATGGGATTCTCCAGGCAAGAGTGCTGGAGTGGGCTGCCATTGCCTTCTCCGATAATCAGGTGAGCCAATCCCTAATAATAAACCTCTCACTCTTTCTCTTTCTCTCTCTCTCTCTATATATATATGTGTGTGTGTGTGTATATATATATACACACACACACAGAGACACATACATATACATATATATACACCCTGTTCTTCTGTTTCTCCTGAGAGCCCTGACCAATAAATATACCCATACCTTGTGGACTTCCCAGGTGTGAGGTGACTACAGAATTTTGTCCTGTGCAAGACTGAGGATGTTGTTTCCATGACCATGACCCCCTCCCCTACTCCCCTTCCCTGGGGGTGAAGGAAGGCAACTCTCTCAAGTCTCCTCTATCACAGACCAACCTTGAAAACAGATGCTGTGCCCAGCAAGCTGACTTATGTCCCTTCCTCGTCAGAGATCTGTAAGGTGCTTGCTTTTGAAAGAAGAGGGACAAACTACAGTCTCTGGTCTCTATTAGGCAGTGTAGCTTGACAGTGAAAACCTATGGTCACAGACACGTGGGTTTGAATCCCACCTCCACAACATTCCACCATGAGATACTGAAAGAGCTATCTAAGCTCTCAGAGCCCCAGTTTCTTCATTTATAAAATGAGGATAATGATAGTACCAAACGTATA
Organism: Redunca redunca; assembly: GCA_006410935.1. Lineage (NCBI taxonomy): Eukaryota > Metazoa > Chordata > Mammalia > Artiodactyla > Bovidae > Redunca > Redunca redunca. Next base: position 534,478 of record SJYQ01096541.1, read on the forward strand.
AATAGTTGAGAGGATTAAATGAGACAGCTCATGCAAGTGCTTCACACGGTGCCAGGTAAAGAAAAACTGTTTCATAAATAGCAGCGGTCTTCCTTTAGTAAAAGTTTCTTTTGGAAAAATTCCAAGCCTCAAGGGCATCCCAGAAGTCTGTCCAGACAGAATGAGGCTCAATCTGAAGCCGTGTTCAGGGCCAGTCTGGGCCTGGGCTGGGGCTCACTGTAAGGTCAGAGTTCAGGCTCAGTCTGAACCTAATCAAAGCTCTCCCACTGACTCACAACACATCCTTGTGTGAAAGTCCCTTCCCTAGAAGCCTCAGTTCCCTTACCTGTAACATGGAACAATGAGGCCAGCCAGCGTGCCCTCTGGAGGCAGTGGCACCATCACATCATGCGTGTGAAGGCTGGTGTCAACCCCAGAGGCCAGTGTCTGTCTCTGGTGTGACTTGCATCCCTCTGGACCTTGAGCCTACTGGGTGAGAGGTTTCTCTCCATGTTTCCCTATGCCCAGGTGGAGAACATTCCAAGGGATCAGAGGGAAGGACACCCAGGCCGTGCTGCTCTTCCCAGGGGTGAGGAACAGAAAGCATGGGATTCACTACACACACACGTTGGCTGACTTCTCTGCACCGTGCCAGCTTCCTGCATTCACTGCTTGGTTTATCTGAGGAGACTCAGATGAGCCAGATCTGGGTTCAGCAGACCTGCCCAGACCAACAGGCTGAGCCCTTTCTCACTGTCTGGCTCATACACTCTACACCTCACTTGGTTTCTCTTCGTCTGTCTGTCTCTGCTGGATGGCTTGCTCCTCTGCCTCTCTGTCTCCTCGGGAGGTTGAGCCTCTATCTGATCACCTGCCTCGGATTCAGTTGCTGCCCCTCTCAGTCCTGCTCTGTGCCCTGGGAGCCTGACCCCTGAGGACTGTATGGCTGGGGCACCCCTGGTTGGGTTCAACTGGCAGGAGGCATGAGAAGAGATGGCAGGGTGGGAGGGGAGGGCAGTCAGGGATTCCTTCCCCAAGACTCCTCTCCTGGGCCACATCTTTCAAAAAGGCTGTGTTTCTCCATGACTACAGCATGCATGAGGCATTTGGTCCTTCCTGGCACCAGCCCTGGCTTTCTAAACTCCAGCCATGCCTTGCAAGTAGCCTGTCCATTCCGTTGCAGTCTATGTGTAAAGCATTTGAGGTGTGGTAAAGAATCCGCTTACCAATGCAGGAACTGCAAGAGATGAGGGTTTGATCCCTGGGTCAGGAAGATCCCCTGGAGAAGTAAATGGCAACCCATTCCAGTATTCTGGGCTTGGATTCCAGAATTCATGAATTTCAGAATTCCACAGACAAAGGAACCCAGTGGGATGGTGGATCACAAAGAGTCCAACACAACTAAGTGACTAAGAGCGTCTGTGTGCACACACGCACACACACACACACACACACAGTGTGTCCTGCCAGGACCCTTACCGAACACACCTCAACCTAATCAACCAAAGAGGATGCTCTCTGGCATCCTCGGTATCTCTCAGTGTCTCTCCCCTGCAAGTTCTCCTGAACCCAAGGTGGGAAACACTGAGACTGCTTCTGTCATTTCTCTTAGTAGAGAAACTCCTCCAGGATGCTGGGGTTGGGGAGGGGTTCCTGCTACATAGAGAGCCAAAAGACCCTCTCATCTTCCTCACAGGCCAGAGAGAACTAAGGGCAACTTATAACTCTGGTGGGTTATAGAATCCCTTTGCCACAAAGCAGGTAAAACATTTGATAACCTCTATTTCCTCCTTTATAACATAAAGAAATTCACTCTTCTTCCCAAGCTATTTAGAGGATCTGGTGGGCTAAGGGATGCGATGCAGTCTATAAACTACAACCATGACACCGAGGTGGGAAATTATTACTGAGTTCCTGCCTCCGAGTTGCAAGGCAGGTGGGGGAAAGAGTAGCAGGCCTACAGAAGAGCCAACATCTGATGTCTAGGGCTGCTCCCTGCCCCACAGACAAGGAAGAGCCACTGCTTTCTGAAAAACATCAATATCCCAAGTGATATTGACATTGAGGTTGGAGCGGGAACCTGGCTGAAACTGGGAATGAGGCTGTGATTGAAATTTGGGCTGGGGTTAGATTTAGGATGGGGGCTGAGGCTCATGGGCTGGAGTTGAAGTTAAAGTTAGGGCTGAGGAGGGAGTTGAGGCTGGGGCTGAAATCAGCATTGGAGATGGGTTAGAGGTTAAGGTCAAGGTTGAGGTCTGAGTGGGGTCTGGGGTTGACGACTGAAATCAGGCTGAAGCTGAGTCTGCCCTGAGTTGGGGTTTGGGCTTGAGGTTCCGGAATCCTCCCTGCCTGCACAGACCCCACAGGGCCTTGGGAGTCTCACTGACCTACCCTGTAGAGGTATTGACATAGTGACATCTCTCCCTTTGCCCTCTGGGCTGACTACTTTATTCATTCATTTATTATTCCACTCAACCATTCAGTTAAAAATATACTGCTCATCTATTACATGCTGAACACTATAACGGATGTTGGAAATGCACTGTAAGCCAAGCCGATGTGGCTGCTACCTCCATCGAACTTGTGTTTTTAAAGGGACGAAAGGGCTTCCCTGGTGGTCCAGTGGTTAAGAATTTGCCTTGCAATGCAAGGGACACCGGTTCAATCCTCGGCCTGGGAAGATCTCACATGCTGTGGAACAACAAAAACCGTGCCACAACTACTGAGCCTGAGCTCTACGGCCCTCAGGCCACTGCTACTGAAGTCCACACACCCTAGAGCCTACGTCCCACAAGAGAAGCCACTGCAATGATAAGCCCACGCACCACACGGAAAGTAGCCCTCACGCCACTAGAGAAAGCATGCACGAAGCAGCAAAGAACCAGCACAACCATAAATAAATACATGGTGCTCAGTCATGCTTTGGAGACGGCAATGGCACCCCACTCCAGTACTCTTGGCTGGAAAATCCCATGGGCAGAGGAGCCTGGTGGGCTGCACTCCATGGGGTCACTAAGAGTCGGACACGACTGAGCGACTTCACTTTCACTTTTCACTTTCCTGCATTGGAGAAGGAAATGGCAACCCACTCCAGTGTTCTTGCCTGGAGAATCCCAGGGCCAAGGGAGCCTGGTGGGCTGCCGTCTATGGGGTTGCACAGAGTCGGACACGACTGAAGCGACTCAGCAGCAGCAGCAGTCGTATTTGACTCCTTGCAACCCATGGACTGTAGCCCGCCAGGCTCCTCTGTCCATGGAATTTTCCAGGCAAGTATACTGGAGTCGGTTGCCATTTCCTCCTCCAGAGAGTCTTCCCAAACCAGAGATCTCGAACCAATGTCTCTTACATCTTCTGCATTGGCAGATGGGTTCTTTACCCCTAGCGCCAAAGGAGAGGAAAGACAGCAACCCAGCCGTCACAGAAATGAAAGCAAAGGAGTGCCAAAGATTGTGAATGGAAGGCCCAGGGAGCCGCGCAACAGCACAGCAGATGAAGGGTCATGGAAGGCCACTGGAGGTGACGGAAGCTCCCAAAGTGGTTCAGAGTTCATACGGGGGAAACAGATGACAGAAGGACAGACTCCTGCTAGTAAGGGAGGAGTGCTTCCTGCAAGTGGTGGCATTGTGCTAAATTCTTCATAAGCCCCTCCATTCATGAAGCTGGGAGGCAACAGGGGCAATGGCTTTGGAGTCGGATAAACCTGGGCCCTAACCAGACTATCACGGTACAAACCAGCTGAGTTGTATACCTTGTACAAGCAACTTACCCTCTCTAAGCTTCCATCCCATTCTTTAAGATAGAGATAGTAATTCCTACTTTGCAGGGCTTATATGAGGATTTAACATGATGTGTATAGGGACTTCTCTGATGGTCCAATGGTTAAGAATCCACCTTGCAATGCAAGGGATGCAGGTTCAACCTCTGGTTGGAGAACTGAGATCCCAGCTGCCTCAGAGCAACTAAACCCACACGCCGCAAGTACTAAGCCCGCGTGCCTCAACTAGAGAGTCCGTACAATGCAATGAAAGATCCTACATGCCACTAAGACCCAATGCAGTCAAATAAATAAATACTGAAAAAAAAGGGATGTATTTAAAGATCCTGGCATACATAAAGTGCTCAATTCATGTTAGCCCCTCTCCCTTTTCCAGGGCAAGGGGAAGAACAGGAGCTTGTCACCAACAGCTGACACTCCACAGGCGACAACTCAGGGTCTAGGTCTTCAGGCTGGAGCTGTCACCCACCCCCAGCCCAGGCATGATTTTCCCCTGGAGTTCTCACTCCCCAGAGTGCAGGCATGATTTACACAGCCATCGGGACAACTCCAAATTGGACTAAAACCTAATGACTGGAAACGAGACGAGTAATGAAATTCTACGAAGAAAATTTACAGGGGAGATTTATTAGGTGGGTTTTATTTACGATGCTGAGCACTTAGGGCTCTGGGGTGGGGTGTGGCATTGGACAAATGAATCCAGTCCACACATTCCCAACCCGGACATCAGCTGCCCCCATTCAGGAGTCCTGGACTGTAGATGAGTAGGAGACCCCTGCAGCACCCCTCCGGCCCACTGAACTCACATCGCACCCCCACCACGCTGTGCCTTCCTTTGCTACCTCATTCCTGTACCACCAGGCTCTCCAGACCCTGAAACTCTCACTCTCTTTGGAGAGAAAGCTGTGTTGCTCTCGAGCAGGCTCTGCCTGGAGGCTGGGCTTCAGGAAAACAAAGGGCAGTGGCTGGAAAGCAGAAGCATCGGGAATGGCCGGCCCAGTGGTTAGCATCTAATGAATCTGACCTTGGAATAAGTATTCCCTGAGGCAGAAAGGACAGCAGAACCCCAAAGAGAAGGAGGGTGTCCTTCCAGGCCAGCAGTGCCCTTCAGGTAGGACGTACAATCAGAATAGGAGAGCAGTCTGGTAGGAGTCTGGAAGGGAAACTGAGGCAACTCTGTGCTGCACAAGAAGCCAAGGGCCCAGACAAGGGCTGCGAGCCTGTTTTGCACTATAGAAAGTGGAACCCTCCCCTGCTTCTCCTGCACAGCCGTCCCTCTCCCAAGATGGAGGGATTTATAGGGAATTCTCTGTTGGTCCAGTGGTTAGGACTCCATGTTTTCATTGCCAAGGAACCGAGCTCCATCCCTGGCCAGGAAACTAAGATCCCGCAAGCGGCCAAAAAACATGTGTATATATTTACAGAATATAAATACAGAATACCCACCCTCCCTACTCAGCCATAAAAAAGAATGAAAGTTTGCCACTTGCAGCAACATAGATGGACTTGGAGAGTATTATGCTAAATGAAATAAATCAGACAGAGAGAAATGAATCCTGGATAGTATCACTTATATGGGGAATGTAAAATATAAAACAAGCAAGTGAATATAACAAAGAAGAATCAGACTTAGATATAGAGAACAAACTTGTGGTTACCAGCGGGGAGAGGGAAGGAGGAAGGGGCACCACAGGGATAGGGGATTAAAAGGAACAAACTGTTATGTATAAAATAAGCTAGGAGGATATATTGTACAACACAGGGAATATAACCAGTATTTTATAATAACTATAAATGGAGCATAACTTTCAAAAATTGTGAACCACTATACTGTACACCTATAGCTCCCATAATATTATACATCAACTCTAATTCAATAAATTAAAGAAAGAAAAAATATAGGGGCTTCTCTGATGGTCCAGTGACTAAAACTGCTTTCCCAATGCAGGGGGCCCAGGTTCCATCCCTAGTCAGGGAACAATATCCTTCATGATGAAACTAAGACCAAGCACAGCCAAACAAATAAATAAATAAAACTAAATATTTAAGTGAAATACAAGAACGAAAAAACATATACAAAATGTCTACTCATTGGACAGCTGTGAAGCTGAAATGAATTGAATTTGCAAAGCTCTTCACACTGACCGAACAGTTATAAGCACACAATAACTGGCGGTCAGACGGTAAAGAGTCTGCCTGCAGTGCAGGAGATGTGGGTTCCATCCCTGGGTGGGGAAGATCCCCTGGAGGAGAGCATGGCAACCCACTCCAGTATTCTTGCCTGGAGAATCCCATGCACAGAGGAGCCCAAGAAGTACAGTCCAGGGGGTCGCAAAGAGCTGAGTGACTAATGCTTCACTCACGTCAAGGTTAGCCAGTATTATTACTGATTTTATTTATTGTTACTGAAAATTAACAGGCAAAAGGGAAGAGTAAAGAATTCCAAGGAGCAGGCTGGGCAGCGGTTAAAGGCAGAGTGCAGGCGCATTCAAGTTCAGAGCAGAGCCTTCCATACCCATCTCGGAGCAGAGCTTAAGAAATGCCTAACAACTGGCTCTAGGGGTGGGGGACCCTGATCTGCAGTACCTGCTGATTTCTGTGGGGTAAATACTCCCACCTCATTTTAAACTACCAAGGGGATGTCACTGAATGAGACGTTGAAAGAGAAACACCAGCAGGCCCATAGGAGTGACCCGCAGCCTGCAGGCTGGCTCAGAGGACATACCCTACCCTGACCCCTGGCAGGGCTGGCTCTATCTGTTCCCCGCCCTTGGCCCTCACATTGGGCCCTAGAAGGGAAAAGGTTAGGCATAGGGGTGGGGGGCAGGAAGAGACCAGCTCGGATGTGGCCTGAGGTTCATGTGTTCCTAGGAATCTTAGGAGCGAGCCAACGTTGCGCTCGCTCGCTCTCTCTCTCTCTCTCTCTCTCTCTCTCTCTCTCTCACACACACACACACACACACACACACACTCACACTCACAAACTCACACACTCAACACACCCTTGAATCCTCAGCCCTGAGTCCCAGGGCCACTTGGCTACAGACACATGTGCCTCTAGGGAGGCCAAGGTGATTTGAGCCCTTGGTATATCCCAGGGGAAATGAGGGACAGGGCCCTGCCCAGAGGCACACGTTCCAACCTCCCACGTGAATTCCCTTTAGAGGCCCAGGTCCCCTCCTGTGGGCTCAGATGGGGAAGTTCTAGAAACCAACTTCAGAGACTTGGGGCTGGGCCAGCCCCCGCAGAGCAGTTCCACTGGGTGGGGAGGGGCCCTGGAAGCTCCAGGGTTTGCCACCTTGCTCCCTCCNCCTCCCCAGCAGGTTATCAGCGTGAAAACAGGAAGGCTGGCAGTGCTATTAATAATACATGAAGCCGCTCTGCCCCGATCAGGCAGGCAGAGGCGGAGAGGCAGCTCCAGCCCCAGGGAGGGAGAAAGCCAGGCTGCCTGGCTGAGTGGCGGGGCAGGGGTGGGGTGGGGGCGGCCCTCTCTTCCTTCTCCCATTTGCTTTGTGCATGCTGGACACTCAAGACTGGTGCTCCCTCTATGCTGCCGAACGTCATTTCCCTGAGCTGCTGCCTGGGTCTGGCTAAAGCTGTAACCAGTAGAGAAAATCTTCTACCCTGAATGCAGGAGTCCCAGGTCCTGGGATTTGGGAGACTACAGAGGATAGAAGAACAACCCAAGCTCCGGTGATCAAACAGATCCAGGTCCAAATCCCGGCCTATGCCCATCTATTATGTGACTTCAGACAAATCACTTTAGCCCTCTGAACCTCCGATACTTCACCTGCAAAATCAGAGACTACAAAGTAAAGAGAGGGAACAAAAAAATATCGATGGGAAGCCCCTGGCTTACATAGTAGGTGTTCAACAAATGGTAGTTGGGGGGACTTCCCTAGTGGGGATACAGTGGTTAGTAATCCCCTGTTAATACAGGGAACATGGATTTGATTCCTGGTCCAGGAAGATTCCACATGCTGCAGGGCAACTAAGCCCATGCGCCGCAACTACTGAGCCTGCACGCTGCAAATACTAAGGCCCGTGCACCCTAGAGCCTGTGCTCAACAAGAGAAGCCACTGCAATGAGAAGCCTGTGCCCCACAATGAAGAGCAGCCCATGCTCACTGCAACTAGAGAAAGCCCAGGCTCAGCCAAAACAAAAAAGACAGTTGGGTGTTATTATTTCAGTGACTCTCAACTTGGGCAGGCTTCTTCCTTTCCTGGGCTTCAGTCTTTCCATCTATAAAACGAGAGTGTTGAACCAGGTGATCTCTGTGAGCCTTCCAAGTGTCAGTGGGGTTTCCATAATTACAGGGCAAGGAATCACAGACCACAGGTGGAATTTCAGAAGACCCCAAAACACCCCACTCTTCTGGGAGCCCTGTCTGGAAATGTCCTGCCCCCAGAATACATGTGCACTGAGACACAGAGTGCCTCTGTGGTTCTGGTCCTCTCTGCCTCAGTTTCCCTAGTTTGATGCAGAGACAGTAATCCCATCCTGGCTCCCTGGGGAAGGGGTGACCAGAGGGCAGGAGAGAGGTAAGAGCCAGAATGTCCCTGGGAGACAGAAGGAGCCTTGACTGTGGGTCTTCAGCAGAGAATCAGTGGGTTGGGCCCAGTGCCCAGGGAAAATCCAGTCCTTTCCGCCACATTCATGCACACACTCATTCATTCATTCCATAAATACTTAAGGAGCCCCCTTGAGGTTTCGGTAGCAGTCGTCTGTCTGATGTCCCTTCTGCCTCCTTTGGTCCCTCTGAGGTTCCTTTCCAGCTCATTTTCCCTAAATGGCCTTCTAAAGCAAGGGTCCCCAGTTCTGTTCTTGATACTCACCTCCTCTCATGCCACACACTCCCCTGGGCCTTCTCCCACTCCCACAGATTTACCTCTCTCTTTGCCAGTAACCCCCAACCTCCTTCCCTGGAGCAAATTGCCCTCCAGAGCCGGGAATCCAATTGCCCCCAGGGCATCTCTATGCAGGGCATCTCACAGGCAACTCAAACTCAACCAGGCCCAAGTTCAACTTATCCCCTGCCCGTGCACCCCCTAGATCTGGTCCTCTAACTGTCCCACCTGCACCTTCTCTGAGCTCTGCAGTTTTCAGGGCTCTTCTCTCTCCCTGCTGCTATCTTCTCATACCTGAGTCTCCTTGCTCACAGCCGTGACCTCCTCCCTATGCCCCACACTCAGCATCACACAGACAGTATTTCTGCCCCCTGGGAAGACCATACCCCTATTCCCCTATAGCTTCCCTGTTCCCCTCCACCATTATCCAAGGGCCTTCCTTGAACTGGGGAATCTGAGTGCACAGGGGAGGGAAGGACAAACTGGCAACTGAGTGCCTGTGCACTCAGGCACTGGAAGTCTGAGTCCTGGAGACTTCTGTGCCAGAAAAATAGTCTGCTGCCTCTCTGCAGCCAGATCCCCTCTCTCCCAGGCAGTGCCTTCTTCCCATGTGATGGGACCAAGAAGAAGGAAAGAGGCTTCAGGCAGTACCTGTAGTGAGCACAGCCTGGGCCTCAGCCCTCCTCTGTTCCTGCCTGGCTGTGTAGCTTTGGGCACAAGTTCATCTTCCTGGATCAGTTTTGTCATTTGTAAACTTCAATCACTTGACCAATACTCATTGACCATCTAGTTTATCACAGGCCCAGTTCCAGACACAGAAATATTTTGGTAAGTAAGACAAACCAAGTCTGTCAGACTAAGACAAACCAAGCTTTATGAAGTTTACATTCAAACTGGGGAAACAATCAAAATGTAAACAATCAAATAGATAATGTAATGTTGTACAAGGAAAAATGCTCTGCCCCAGACGTTAGAGAGGGAGGAAGCTGTTTCAGCCCGGATAGACAGAAAAGACCACCCTGGGAGGAGGAGTCTGAGCATGTGAAGAGGTGGGAAATCACTCCTGGCCGAGGGAACAGCAAGTGCAAAGGCCCTGAGGTAGAAATGAGTTGAACGAGTTTAAGGAGTAAAAGGGTGGCTGGAGTAGCCAGTGTGTCTGGAACAAGGGAATATGGGAGAGGATGGCAGGAGGGAAGATCTGCAAGGAAGAAGAGGGTAGGTCAGACAGATTTTGGCCTGTGTGGGATGGGAGCATTTAAAGGGCTGTGAATTGAGGGGGGACATGGTTCAACCCAGATTTTAAAGGATCCTTCAGGCTGCCATGGAATAACAGACCATGCAGCAGAATGGAAGCCACATATATGATTTAAAAGTTTCTAATAGCCACATCAAAAAGTAAAGAAACGGACTCCCCTGGTGATCCAACAGTTAAGACTCTGGGCTCGCAATGCAGGGGCCTGGGTTCCATCCCTGGTCAGGGAATTAGACGCCACATGAGACAACTAAATATCCCACATGCTGCAACTGAGACCCAGCACAGCCAAATAAACAAATAAAAATAAACATTTTCAAAAGGTAAAGAAGGTGACATTAATTTTAACAATACATTTTATCTCATCCAATTATTATCCTCTCAATATGACATCTATACTGAAAGATTATTAGATGGTTTACATTCTTTTTTTTTTTTTCATACCAAGTCTTCAAAATCCAGTGTGTATTTTATCCTTGCAGTTCATCTCAATTCAGACAAGTCACACTTTAAGCGCCCAACTAGCTGCCTGTGATTACAGTACCGGGCAGCCCCACTATAGAGCAGCAGAAGCAAAAGCAAGAAGACAAGGTAGGAGGCACTGCCAGGCGCAGGAGGGACTGAGAGCTGGGTGGAGATGGGGATTAGGACGCAAACAAGGATGCCTGGGAGGGGAGCTGAGCTGAGCACAGGTGGTGCCCAATGGCTGGATCAGTGTCACAGGTCAGACTCCCTGGAAATGCTCTGAGACTATGAGATCTGCATAAAGGATGTTACGGGAGAAGACTCTCAGGGCAACAGCAAGGGAAGGAAGCAGCACTGGACAAAGGCAGAAACTGGCGCACAGTGCAATCGCAGCCAACCCGACATGGAGATCAGGGGCTGGGACAGCCCGTCAGAAGTGTCCCCCAAGTTGCGGCAAAGGGGCCTGGCCTTTGAACACCCCCCAGCCAACGGACCAGCCATTGGCAGCAGGCTGCCCCCAGGGAGGGGGCTAATTTTGGGCAAAGTGCCCCTCTTCCCCCAAAGGCAATTCCCGGACATGGATTCAGCTGGAAGCTATCAACAGCCCACACTCCTACACTACAGCCAGGCAGCCAGGGGAGACAGGGGAAAGGGGACCAAGAGGGAGGCCTCCTGACTAGCAACACTCCTTTCTCATGGGAAGAGGAGCAGTAATGCCCAGCGCCAGGAGGGTCCAGCACCAACCAGGGCCTCTGAGCACAGCTGAGAAAGACTCAGTTGCTGGAGGGACCCAGGCCCAGCCGGGGGCTCTGTCTCCAAACCCCTCACTGCCCACTCTCTAGGACCCATCTCACAGCCAGTCCTCGGGTTCCAGTTCCAGTTTTGCAGCTCCCTCTTCCCTTGCCGCTCCCCACAATGGGGCACATCCCTGCCCCCATCCTTGGAGGACTCCAAGCCCATCTCAGTCAGGCTATTGTGAATCTTGAATGAGCTTAAGCAAGTGGAAAAGTTTTGTTCACTGTGGGGTGCTATCCACATAGGAGGGGGCTGTTATTAAGCTCCATACTTCCTGCCTCTGGAAGAGCTATTCCCCCTGGGCCCACCGTTTCTCCTCTTGCCGTGGACTCCCTCCCCCAACCCTCCTCTTCAGGGCCTTTGAGTCTTTCTTCTCTCACCCAGTTCCGTCTTTCTGAGTCTCAGTCTCTCCCTCCTTCTCTCTCTTTCTCTCTCTGAAGCCTCATCTCTATAACCCTCAGCCTCCCCATGTCTCTTTGTCTTGAATATGGGTCTTTGTCTAAGCCCCTCCGCCTTCAGTTTCACCTCCTACCAGAGCAGCTCAGAGCTGCCCCACAGGTCTGGTCTGGGCAGGGAGGATGGCAGGGAAGAGTAGCCTGAACTCTCCAGCCCACAGCAGTAGCTCAGTTCAATGTTCGACCACCCACTCCTCTGAGCCCCATGAGGCTCCACCTCTTGCCAGCAGAGCAGCCATCCCCGACCCAGTTCCTGCCTTCAGTCCCAGCCTGCTTGTTTATTACAGCAGCAACAGAAGCGTGGAGAGGCTCGGAAGCCACACAACTTGACCGCTCCAAAAGCTCGGTACTGGCAAGAGGCCAGCAGCCCCTGCAGCAGTGCAGGCAGGCTGCCAGGCGGTGAGTCCCTGCCCCTGGAGCAGCAGGGCATCCTCCAAGCTGGGTCACAGGGAGGGTCATGGGCCCAGCCCAGCAGGGGTGGGAGCAGCATGCAAGATTCCCCACGACTCTAGTCCCCCAGGGTATCCAAGCCAGGCAGCTGCTGACAACCCCACAGCCAAGACAGAATCCCTCCTCTTGGCTCTCTAGGGACAGGAACCCTGAGTTCTCAAGGAACTTCTGTAAGAACCAGGTGGGGAAAGGAATTACATAAACAAAAGGGTCACAAAAGTATAAACACTGACCAGCTCTCCAACATACACACTCAGTAAACACAACTGAACGGTGGCTGTGTTGGGCATTCAGTCAGTGGATGCATGGATGCATGGGTAGGTTGAGGGAGGGATGGATGGATGGATGGATGGGTGGGTGGATGGATGGGTGGATGGATGGATGGATGGAGGGATGGGTGGATGGATGGGTGGATGGATGGGTGGATGGATGG
>SJYQ01096541.1:547475-591021 GCA_006410935.1 Redunca redunca
GGATGGATGGATGGGTGGGTGGGTGGATGGATGGATGGATGGATGGATGGGTGGGTGGGTGGATGGATGGATGGATGGATGGATGGGTGGGTTGGGGGATGGATGGATGGTCTGCGGGATGGATGAATGGATGGATGGGTGGGTAGGTTGGGGGATGGAGGGACTGAGGGACTGGGGGATGGATAGGTGATCTAGGGGGTGGATGGATGGGTGAATGAATAGACATGTGGAAGAATGGATGGATAGATAGATGGATGGGTGGATGGGAAGACAGATGGAGTCATGACTTCCAAGTTAGTATAGCCCATCAGAACAAGATCTTCCTTTTCCTTTGTGCTATCCAAAAAGCCTTTTTTCCCAGGTTTCTTTATCCACCAGACTCCTTCCTTGGCCTCTGAATTTTGAGCAACTTTTCTATTTCCTCTTCCCTGTTCCTTTTCCTGCAGGAGATGTTGAAGAGCCCATGTCACAGGCACAGATGGATGGTCAGGACCTGAGAAGCCCGCCCTGGCTGAGGCCTGTGTGCTCGCCACCTGGGAACAGGACAGAGGGAGCCGGGCCAGGTGAACACCGTCCCTGCGACCTCCATCAGAGTTAGTGAAGCACAGGGAATGCCTCAGGACAGTCCCACCAGAAAACAAGTACAGAGCCTTCTTTTCTCCCTGCCAAGAGCCGATATTCCAAGCCACAACTTGGCTCCCTGGGCAGAGCCCAGAAGACTTAGCTCTGCAGGGAGCTGCCAGGGGGCCAGGAGCTAAGCGATGGAGGGGATACGGGGAAGATGCAACCGGGAGCCCCAGGGAGAGGAAGTTCTGAGGCAGGCCCGGTTGGATGGGATTAATGTGGGCACCCCACCCTCTACTGGGTGGCTTCCAGGAGGCTCAGGGCCTGATCCTGGGCAGGGCTTAGCCAGGACATGTATGACTCCAGAGCCATGACGTTCTCAGGACCACCCTGCCTCACCCATTGTGCGGATCCTGCCCTGTCTAAGTGGCAGACACTGGTGCCTGAGGTGGTTAGGAGGTGGGAAGAGTCTGAAGGAATCAAAGGAAGCCCAGCTATCTCCCCAGGATTCCTTGTGTTGCATAAAAAATACTTGAAATAACATACTAAAGTGCTCTGACATATAGTAAGGGCTCAATAAATGTTAGCTGTCAGCACATAGGGTAGTGCCTGGCACAAAATGAACACAAATAGTTGTTGAATTAATGTACGAATGAATGAAGGAACCCTGCTCCCACCTAGCTCCTCCACCCCAAACACCGGAAGATATAAGTCAATACTGTCTCCATAAATACTTGGGAAGATACACATTAAGCCCATTCTAACCCCAGAGCCTTTGCACTTGCTATTTCCTCTGTCAGTGACTTTCCTCATATCCTCACCTGAGGGTTCCCTCCCTTGATTCATCTCTGCCACTGGAAATGAGAAAGGGCCCTGACCTCTGCCTGCTAATAGAGCTCTCAAAGTTGTCTCTCCTTTCCCAGTCAAGGACCCTCACCGAGAATGTACAGACACACACACACACACACACACACACACACACAAATCCAGGCAATTCTAACTAGACAACTTCAGAGGCCCCGCCCTACCCAGGGTTAGGACTAGAGCTGGCAGGTGGCCCCTCCCATATGCAGGTGGCCAGCAGCGTCCACACACAATAAGAGCTCACACAACCCACAGTGGAGTTCTGCTCTGTTCCCAACCAGCCCCCTTCCAACCAGCCTTGGCAAGAACCACAGTACCAGGCAAACAGTAGAGTCCACTGGACCACAATTTAAAATCCTGGCTCTATCACTTAAGGGAAAACAACTTTTATTGAGTACTTACTGTTTGCCAGCCGCTGTGCTATGCTCCCTACATACTTGAGCTCATCTAACCTTCACAACAATTAAGCGAGGTGGGTATGATCCTTATTGTATACATGGCTGAAGCAGAATAAACTAAGTGCCCAGACTATAGAAAGAAACAGAACTGGGTTCAAATCTGAGCTCCTTCACTCATGGTATGACCTTGGGCAAGTCACTGCAGCTCTCTGAGTCTCTGCTTCCTCGTCAGTAATGTAGAGATAAGACAGTCACTGCCTTTGATCCTGCTGACGATCAAAGGAGATAATGGATAAAAGTACATGCAGCCTTCAGTCAAGGCCAGGGCCCTGCCCTTCCCGCCTTATCTCACCAGCTTCTCTGCCAAGGTTTGCAGGCTGGGACTGGCCTTCCCCATGGTGCCAGGCACAGGGCTGGGCACCACCAGCACACACAGACTATCCCTGCTAATGAGCAGATTTTCCCAAGGCCTTGATTGCAGAAAGCGTGCCCTGTCCCAAAGCATCCAAGCAGGGGATCCCTGCCCTGGACAGCACCAGGCAGAACAGCTCTGGAGGGAGGCTCCTTCCTGCCTCTCAGCTTCTGCCTTGTTTTATTTTTTCTTTTTAACTTTTTATTTTGTACTGGGTTATAGCTGATTAACAATGTTGTGATAGTTTCAAGTGAACAGCAAAGGGACTCAGCCATAAATATGCATGTATCCATTGTCCCCCAAGCTCCCCTCCCACCCAGGCTGCCACGTAATATGGAGCAGAATTCCCGGTGCTATACAGTCCTTGTTGGTTATTCATTTTAAATACAGCAGTGTGTAAATGTCCATCCCAAACTCCCTAAGTATCCCTTCCCTCCATCCTTCCCCCGGGCCACTGTAAGTTCATCCTCTAAATCTGTGTGTCTCCTTCTGTCTTGTAAGTAACTGCATGTGTAACATTTCTTTTTATATTCCCATATTAGGGATGTCATAGTATACTTCTCCTTCTCTTACTTCACTCAGTATGACAATCTAGGTCCATCCAGGTTGCTGCAAATGACATTATTTCATTCTTCTTAATGATTTCTGCCTTGTTTTAGAAGCCCTCACCAGGTTAGACCAGGTGTCCTAATCTGAGCCCCACATCCATTTCCTAGGACTCCTGGCATATGAGTTCCTACCCAGAAAGCCTGACTGGTTGCCTGGCTTATCTAGGACCATGGCCACCTAGAGGGCCACCCCAGTGCCTGGCACTCTGACTCTGCCCCAGCCCCTTAATTGGATCCTGCCTTATGCTGACAAGCAGCCCCACTCACACTAGCTGCCCAAACCACCCATTCCAGAATCCTAAGCTCCAGTCTACCTACTCAGACCCCAGGCTGCCATCCACCTCTCCCCAGATGTCACTTTCACCTCATCCAACAGCCTCCCCCGGCAGGCACTTTCAGAACCTGCAGCCGGCCCACACTAACTCATGCCCTCTGCAGGGCCCTGAAGCCTGGCAGAAAAATCACCAAGGCACTTTGACATTAATCAAAAACACTCATAAATAAATATGTGTAAATCAAATGCAAACTGAGGTAGGAATTTACATCTTTCACTGCTGAGTCAGCATCTCCAGACACAGGAGAGGCTGCCTGCAACTCAAGAGGTTTGGGACAAGAGCCGTCTCATCTAGAGGTCCACTAAACAACTCTAGATGTATCATCTGAGATTCTCGAACTTTCAAGTTGGAAGCATCAACCCCTATTTATTGATTGCCTACTACATGCCAGGCATTCTACATACGATAGGCATTCAACGAGGTAACATGCACAGTACTTAGAATGGTAGCTGGCACCTACCTAGCAAGCACCCAATGTACATGGGCTATTATTAATGTTAATATCTCTTAGTTTCTTCATTTGTAAAATGAGAATTAGAGTTGCACCTAATTCAGAGTGCTTTGGTGAGGATGCAAGGTGGAAACCCAGGCAGAAGCACAGCATAGGGTAGCAATCAATAAATCTCAGCAATTTTATTAAATTCTGTATGTCCATGCAAACAAGTTCTGGAAAGATATAGCCTTGAGGAGCAGTTAACAGAGGGGAGGTAGAGGGATGAACAGAGGCCCTCCACTTTCTGTTTCGTATATTTCTGAGGCCAAGAATTTTGACAAATGAGTTTGCATGGCTTTTCCAGCAGCAAAAACAAGAAAGCTACTTCTATTTGGTGGAATAAAAGCCGCCAAGGCAGAGACCCTGTCCTGGGAGCACCCGCTTCCTAGCTACCTCCTCATGGTTCTGCAGGCCTCCC
The DNA here is from genome assembly GCA_006410935.1 of Redunca redunca. NCBI lineage: Eukaryota > Metazoa > Chordata > Mammalia > Artiodactyla > Bovidae > Redunca > Redunca redunca. The sequence continues at coordinate 551,568 of SJYQ01096541.1, forward strand.
TACTCAGCCTCTGTCCTCAGAAACTCTCCTCCAAAAATGGTCAGGGAGAGTAGTCTGCTCTGGACATGTAACAATACTTTGTGACTTCCCCTCTCTGGCAGGATCAGTAAGCCCAGGAACCCTGAAACTTCTCCAACAAGCTGGGCCAGGTGTGCCTCAACTTAGATGGGGTTCCACCCCCAGAGCCCTCAGACAGGTCACTCGGTCTGGATTCGTGGCTGCTCCCTGGCCATCACTGCTCTTGTCAGGAGTGTATGCTTCAAATCTTCATCCAGGTTACACACAGAGAATGGAATGAGATGACAGAAGCATAACTATGTCATCATCCGACAGTTCTTTCTTACTGGCACCACCAGAGACCAGGAATTGGGCTGGGTGCTGGGGAGACAGACATGAACCAGAGCCAGCTGCTCCTCAGAGCTCACGGTACTGCCAGGAGAGACAGATCCACAAAGGGCAATGGCAATGGCATGCCAGCCCACAGATGCTAACACAGAGGTGGTCTTCACAATACAGCATGGAAGCAGGGCAGGAGGTGTGGCTTGGTCTAGAGAGGGAGTGAAAAGAAAGCCCAGAGCAGGTGCCCCTTGAACTAGGACCTGGAGAGTGTGATGGGAGGACAGGGGAGGGGGCAGAGAGAAAGGCATTCCAAGGAGAGGGAGCTGTGTATGCAAAGGTAAGGAACCATCAGGACCTGATGTGTTTGTGGAAAAGAAGCTCGATGCTGCTGGTTCAGAGGAGAGGCAGTGGCAGGACCAGAGGGGGCTTTGGGTTGGATACTATACACAATGGGAAGCAAGGAACAGCTTCTCAGGAGGCAAGTGACATGTCTGAGTGTGTCTTGGGGGACTCTGGTTTGATTCAACAAAGGGACTGGAGGAAGGAAGAATGGTCCTAGCCCAGGCCCTCCCAACTAGCACAGTAGTTATATTTTATTACCTATCCACCTCCCCTTATTCTTTTAACTTTGGTTTCCTGGAGCTCCTAGGGTGTAGGCTATGGCCGTCCCTTGAGGTGCCCAGAGCTAGCAGGCCAATGGGCCTACAGATGGAGGTAAACTGAGGCACTCTACAGAAGAGCCCTTTCCTGGTCGAAATGAAAGCCGGGACGTGAATCTGGCATATATTCTGTTCTCAGCCACAAACCAAAGTTGAGACTCCAGGGTGATTTTATCTGCAATGACAAGTCCACCCCCAGGCTCAGACAGGTATTGTTCTGGGCTTAGCAGACATCCCCAAGTCAGACAGATGTCCAGGACTCAAACAGACATTGCCCCCAGGCCAGGAGGATGTTGCACCAGGCCCAGACAGATGCTGTGCCAGGTTCAGATACATGTCCTGGGCCCAGACGAAAGCTTTCCTGGGGCCAGATAATGTTCTGGGCTCAGCCAGGTGTTCCAGCCTCAAACAGATGTTGTCTCCAGCCCAGGCAGATGCTACCCTAAGCTCAGACAGATGTCTGCCACCAGAGATATATAAAGATGCTAAGAGGTCCCTGGGAAAATATAATTCCTAAATTCTCCTTTGCCACTGCCACCCTCCACCTGCTACTCTTGAGAAAGCTGAGGAAGGCCAGCACTGAACCCAGCCAGCTCTCTCCAGGCCCTCCCAACTTGCACAGCCAAAGAGCTATATTATTCTGTCTTTCCCCCTGATTTCAAGCTGGCCTGCTGCACGGAGGGAAAGAAGGCACATACGGTGGGGCAATGAAGGAGGCATGTGGACAAGAGCACAGAGCATCTGCGCCATCTGTGGCATGGTAGACAATGGTACCCAGGCCACCGAGATGACTCTGTACAAAGGGGACTAGGTGGGGATCAGAGCTGATGTAAAGACTAAGCCCACTCAGTCTTACCTCAAACCCCACATTCTGGGACTGGAGGGGAGAAGTCCTGTGACTTCAACTCCACACTCCTGTACCTTGACCAACGCCCTAGAAATGCCACTGCTGAGTCATTTAAAAGTAACTACTGCTCCAGAGTTGCACTAAGCTAGAGACAAAGACAGAAATTAGGAAGTGTGTACATTAAGTGAGAGTGAGTCCCATTCGTCAGCTTGGTCCTGGCTAGAAGAATGACCTTCTTTCCCCAAAAGCCCTCATAGGAGCATCGCAGACTAGGAAGAAAAAAGAACTTTCCCATCACTGCCATGCCTCTCCTATCAGGAGACAGAGATGTGTTAACTGCAGCTTTGCAGAAGTTACAGCTTTCCCAGTCCAAGCCACTAGACTTGAGGTAGGAGTGAGAGGGGTTACAGTGAGACCTTGACCTCCCCATCTGCCATAAGGGGCTCCCCCACCAGACTGAGTCTATTCTGAAGGGGAGTTCCTAGAGGCAGCAGCTCATGCATATGTAAATAAAGCATAAGCCACACCCCCCACAAGAGAAGTCAGTACCTCCCTCCAGCTCTAGAGCTTCCTGGAGATTAAGGAAGGTGAGGTGTGGTCTTTGCAAGCACTGTCAATGGCAAGCACACTACAAACACTGATGCATATATATTAATACAAACCAAATACAAACAGGAATTCATGCAGGCATGCTAACCTGCAGTTACCCACCTATATAAGCACACCAAGCCCGGAACTCACTGTTGTAAACACTGTAAGGCACACAGACACAAGGAACTCCCTTCCAGCTCCCTCCTTTCCAGACTACTCAGGCTGCCCACCCCCACCCTCAGTCGGCCAGAAGCAACACCAAGCCCAGGAAGGCACATCCCTTGTCTAACAATGATGACAAGAACTTAAATTATCACTCGTTGCTCCCACCCCACCCCGTGGTGGTGAATTTTGCAGCCATACAGATAAAAAGTGTGTTAAAAAAAAAGTGAGAGAGAGAGAAACTCAAACCCAGCCCCAGCCTTTCAGAGTGATTAATCCCTGCTAATGATTTACCGATTTGCAGAGAGCGTGTTCTGCATAACCGGATTGTAGGCATTAACACCAGCTCAGAAGCTGCCATTCTGCTAAAAATGAAAGTAAATTTCAAGAGCAATTGACCACCCCTAATTTGAATATCCTACTGATGCACTGGGAGGACCCTTACCCCCACCCATCGACCTAGAAGGCTGAGGCAAGGGAAAAAAACACAAGGAAAGGTTCTTTCCTAAAAGATATCTCACCTTTCATCCTTCTTTCCTGTCCCCAAGACTGAGAGATAGGGAAACTTAAATAGGTGAGACTGCTCCTTTCTCCTCTGCCAAAGGCAGCCGTGCCTCTCCTACACTCTGGTCCCCTATACATGACTCTCAAGAGCACAGGAAGGACAAAAGAGGAAGACACCTGGAGGGGCTGAGTTCAGAGGGAGAGAGGAGGGGGTTTGAGAGCTCAGAGTGATCCCATCCCCTGTGGGAAAGATCTTTTGATAGTGGGGAGCACTATGAATCTGTCTAGCTGGCACCAACCTGCAGGGAGGAAGTGGATGTACCTACCCAGGCTGGGCTTCCCAGGTGGCACTAGTGGTATAGAACTCCCCTGCCAACACAGGAGACATAAGAGACTCAGGTTCAATCCCTGGGTAGGGAAGATTCCCCGGGAGGAGGGTATGGCAACCCCCTCCCATCATTCTTGCCTGGGACATCCCATGGACAGAGGAGCCTGGTGGGCTACAGTCCATGGGATCACAAAGAGTCGGACATGACTGAAGCAACTGGGTACGCAGACAGGCTGGAATCTGAGGCAACCAAGACCCTGCTAGACGCTTCCAGTCAAAAGCAGGTTCCAGCCCAGAACAAGCAGGGTGTGGGCGTGGTCGCTCCTGACATCGCTTAGCAAGAACTGGTTGAGGGAACAGGCAGGTTCTGCTCCTGCTCTCACAGCCTCTTACTCACCCCTGGCAGCCAGGCAGGAAAACCAAGCCATGCTCTCCCTTTCCAAGTTTCCATCCAGGCAGTGATCTCATCCCGCCTCCACAAGAACCCAGTGGAGATCGTCCTGCCCAGCTTACAGATGAGGACACTGAGGTTCACAGAGAACAGGAGAGCTGAGATTGGTGTCATCAGGCAGGTCTGAGTCAAGATGGAACCTAGGGCTCCTTGACACTGAAAACATAGGATCTGGAGCATAAGGGAAAGACTGGTGGGCTGAGAAGGGAATGGAAGCGGGCTGCCCCCATTTTGCCCCCCTTCCCTCTCAGCCTGCCTTGGACAAAGACTTCAAGCCCACGCACACAGGAGGCCATCCTAGGACATGAGCTCCTCCCAGCAGCTCTCCCTACGAGTCTGATCTCTCCTCTCTTTACCTCTGCTCAGCATTCCTGACTTGCAAGGGATCCAGGTAGAGTGTCCAGAGCCCCTTTTCCTCCAACATTAAAAAGGCCTTGGGGACTCCCCTGGTGGTCCAGTGGCTAGGAATCCACCCTTCGCTCAGCTTTGATCCCTGGATGGGGAACTAGATCCCACATGCCACAACTAAGAGTTTGCATGCCCCAGCTAAAACCCAATACGGTCAAATAAATAAATAAAAATAAATATTAAAAAAGAAGAAGAAGAAGAAGAAAAGGCCTTAGGTCCGTGGCTGCGTCTGCTCTCAGGGTGCCCCTGGACTCCGAGGACCCACTGACCCATTGTGACGAGACATAATGGCAGGAGCCCAGAGACCAAAGCGGGAAAGCAGCTGGACCCAGCTGCCCCCTTTTCCTCCCTCCCAAGTCTCATTCAGTGCACCACTGTGCATGCTCGCCTGTCTGGGATGTGCATCTAGAATATTATAGTGCATGTGCGGCTGCCCTGCTGCTTGCTGATGGCGAGTATGGTCATTTTCTACAGGCTGCTTCTGAATCTCTCAGGCGGGAGTGTGAACGTAGATTGTGGGGTTTGTGTTGCTGACTTGAGTCTTTTCGGAGAGAGGATATGGGGGCTTGTGTAGCTGCAGTTCATCCCCACAGAGCCTTCCCCCTGCAGCCCCTCCGGCTCAGAGACCCCCCACAGCGAGGGCCCCATCTGCTGGAGGCTCGCTGACCTGTGTCAAATGAGCAGGCGCTCGGTCACACTCCAGGGCCTGGAGGAGGCCTCGCCACTCTGGGAAAGCCCAGGCAGCTCCTGGCCTGGGGGCAGGCTGGGCAGGGGCCCCCGCTGGGGAGGGAGGCCAGGGAGCCTCTGAGGCTGGCGGCGGCCTGGCTGGGAGCTGCCCTCCACAGACAAGGAGAGTGGTGGGGGGGGGACATATGAAAAGAAAGGGCTTTCCTGCTTCCTTCAAATGAATGGGGCCGCTGAATTGCATGGACTAAGCTCTGGGCTGGGCACGGCCCCATCCTGGGCTTTCTTATCCCTTGTGTAGATGGGTTAGCTCCTACAGGGTGTAGGTGTCTATGTGATGCATGGGGTGGGCCTCTCTGTATCTGTGCATGGGGTAGGAGAGTGCATGCTCATGTTTGTGAACACAAGAGGGTGCGCCCATTTGTGTGAACTGGCATGCCAGCTGACAGCCTCCAGGCTTGTCACCCCAGGGGCCTGTAGGTCTCCTATAGGTCTGGGTCTAGTAGGCTGAAGGAATGCCTGCTTGAGCCGATTTCAGCCTCGGTGTGGACTCTGCAAATGTTGAGACACATGTCTGTATTTATCATCGTGTGTTGGTTTGAATATCTGACCTAATCATGTGAGTCCATGTGTTCCTATTATGAATCTGTAAGTCTGTCCTCAGGCTAAATTTCATGTGTGTATCTGCATGTTATGTGTATTTGTGTGTGTGTGTGAAAGCACATCTGTTCACATGCCTAAATCACTCTGTGTCTGCATGGGTCAGGTGGGTGTTTGACTTCCGTCTTCCAGGTTTTCTCTGCGGTCTACGAGGGCAGGGCTCCTAGAGAGCTCTAGGAGCTCTCCTATAGAGCTAGAGAGGGGATCTCCTAGAGAGAGGGGATGCTCTGTAGTGGGTATCTCTGCCACTAGCCATGTCTTCACCCTCAGTCCTGCACAGAATCTCGAAGAGCAAGAGCAAAGGGGATGGACTTCCCTGTCCATCCAGCAGTTAAGACTTCACCTTCCAATACGGGAGTTACAGGTTTGATCCCTGGTTAGGGAGCTAAGATCACACATGCCTGGAGGCAACAGAAAACAGAAACAACATTGTAACAAATTCAATGAAGATGTTAAAAGTGGTCCATATCAAAAAATATCTTGGGAAAAAAAAAGAGCAAACGGAATACTGAGACTTCCTAGGAAAAACTTAACTCTCAAATACAAGAAAATTGTGACTCAAGACCAAGCCCATATCATTGTAGAGGATCTAAAACTTTGAAAGCAGAGAAAGATATGTTATCCTTTCCTAGTTCACACTGCTGTTCAATCCAGGGCAACATCTCATACTAAGAGGGCATCTAAATTACATGCTTTGTTTCACCCCTGTAGCTCCAAAACAAACCTGAGAAGTAGGCATTTCTGTCCTTGTTTTTATATGAAGAAACTGAGGCTCCAACAGGTAAAGCAAAGAGCAGGGCTGTTAAAAGGATTAATGGGATTGCGACTAGATTTGCTAGCCGACAAGCTGGTAACTTGCTTAGGAGTCTGGTTTTGCTGCAGCCACCCCTCAATTCAGCACAGACTTGGGAATTTGCCTTCAGGAGCACCAGTTGGCCAGAGGTAGGGCAGTAAGCTTTCTCTGCTGTGAAGGCCAAAGTCACTGCCTCCACAGGAAACTTCCCCTTCCACAGCCTGCTGAGAACGATGGGGAGCCATGGGGAAGTGGGACTTCCCCATCATTCTCCCCAGGGTGAGGCTTGTTCTGAGCCCTTGAACAGGCCTCAGTTCCTTAATCTCTGCAGTGGGAGAACAATTCTAGTGCTCTCTCCTGGGGCTGAGAGTAGCAGGTAACATCATGAATGAGAAGCATTTATTTGTTAAAACATCCATTGCTCATGGTGACCATTCCAAACAACATCTTGTCCACTGTCCAGACATTTCCCTTCCTCCAACAGAAACTGAGACAGGTTCATAGACTCAGACCATCAGAGCTGGAAGGGAGGTTACCAAAGAGGTCATCTGATCCAAACCTCCACATCCCCACTCTGCAGATGAGGGAACTGCGATTTAGTCAGAGAAGGGGAGTAACCTCTTCATTCACTGGGTGCTAACAATAGAAAGAACAAGAGTAAAAGTCCTTTCTGAGTCCAATTCCCTCCCCCTGTCTTGTACCATTCTATGACTTACCTTAGTGAGACAGGTGGGCTGCCTATGGTACTGTTACTCCCAGTTTATAGGTAAAAGAACAAACCAGCAAGTTATTCTTGCCCAGGAAGATAGTGGCGGGTCCAGGCTGGAAGTTGAAGCTTCAATGTCACATTGTCCTGGTTAGCACTGGAGTGAAAGGGGACCTCACTACAGAATTCCCAGGTGTGCTCCTAACTCCTGGGCCTGGGAGAGAGGTCAGGAAGTCCTGGGATGCTGCAAGGTGAAACATCCTTGGCCAGAGTCCAGGAAAAACCCAGCATTTTTAGCTAGGTTCAGACACCCAGCTCCATCACAGCTCTTGCAATGGAGATGGGACCTAAGCAGCGTGCTCAGGACAGTGGCCAAAGGCCACTCTCCCTTGCGGGCTAGCCAGAGGCTAGTCCTGGGGCATTCCAGGCCTGGATGAGCACATCTGTGCCCTGTCACTGTTGACTCTGTCCCAGTCACCCCCACTGCAGCTGCCACCTGAGCCCCCATCATCCTTCACACACTGAGGCTTTATTCCACTGTCCTGACCTGCCAGTAGGGCCCTGGCTGGGCCCCCAGCTTGGTCCTGCAGTCTGGGGCCCTGGGGCCCTGGAATCTATGAATCCACTGGAGGCAAGGTCAGTGACACAATAGAGGTGAACTGGCAGCTGGAAGACTCCCTGTGAGACAAGCCTCAGCATGGGAAGAGTGGAGGCTCAGCTCATTCCACACAACCCCCAGCCAGCGTGTCATGAAAGAGCTGATGCTGAGGCCTAAGTCCGCTAAAGATCCTTCAGGGAGCCCTCAAAGGNCCGGATGCCGCGGCGGCAGCGGCAGCGGCCGCGGCCGCCGAGCGGTTGCACGCGGGGGCCGCGTACCGCGAAGTGCAGAAGCTGATGCACCACGAGTGGCTGGGCGCGGGCGCGGGCCACCCAGTGGGCCTAGCGCACCCCCAGTGGTTACCCACGGGAGGAGGCGGCGGCGGCGACTGGGCCGGCGGTCCGCACCTGGAACACGGCAAGGCGGGAGGCGGCGGCACCGGCCGAGCCGACGACGGTGGCGGAGGCGGCGGTTTCCACGCGCGCCTGGTGCACCAGGGGGCGGCCCACGCGGGCGCGGCATGGGCGCAGGGCAGCACGGCACATCACTTGGGCCCCGCCATGTCTCCGTCGCCAGGGGCCGGCGGGGGCCACCAGCCCCAACCGCTGGGGCTGTACGCGCAGGCGGCCTACCCCGGGGGCGGCGGCGGCGGCCTGGCCGGGATGCTGGCGGCGGGCGGTGGCGGTGCGGGGCCGGGCCTGCACCACGCGCTGCACGAGGACGGCCACGAGGCGCAGCTGGAGCCGTCGCCTCCGCCGCACCTGGGCGCCCACGGACACGCACACGGACATGCACACGCTGGCGGCCTGCACGCAGCGGCGGCGCACCTGCACCCGGGGGCGGGCGGCGGTGGCTCGTCGGTGGGCGAGCACTCGGACGAGGACGCGCCCAGCTCGGACGACCTGGAGCAGTTCGCCAAGCAGTTCAAGCAGCGGCGCATCAAGCTGGGCTTCACGCAGGCCGACGTGGGGCTGGCGCTGGGCACGCTGTACGGTAACGTGTTCTCGCAGACCACCATCTGCCGCTTCGAGGCCCTGCAGCTGAGCTTCAAGAACATGTGCAAGCTCAAGCCGCTGCTCAACAAGTGGCTGGAGGAGACCGACTCGTCCAGCGGCAGCCCCACCAACCTGGACAAGATCGCGGCGCAGGGCCGCAAGCGCAAGAAGCGCACGTCCATCGAGGTGGGGGTCAAAGGCGCGCTCGAGAGCCACTTTCTCAAGTGCCCCAAGCCCTCGGCGCACGAGATCACAGGCTTGGCCGACAGCCTGCAGCTGGAGAAGGAGGTGGTGCGGGTCTGGTTCTGCAACCGGCGGCAGAAGGAGAAGCGCATGACCCCGGCTGCCGGCGCCGGCCACCCGCCCATGGACGACGTTTACGCCCCCGGCGAGCTGGGGCCCGGCGGGGGCAGCGCGTCGCCGCCCTCGGCGCCCCCACCGCCCCCGCCGGCCGCTCTGCACCACCACCACCACCACACACTGCCGGGCTCCGTGCAGTGACCCCGCGGGCCGGGCCCCCCGCCGGTGCGCGGCGAGGCGCCGCGCGGCCTGAACTCTTTTTTGTTCGGTTGCTTTGGATTTTACAAAAAGCCCACAAACTTTCGAATAAAACCAAACACCCGGACCACCCTCTCCTGCGAGCGGCGAAGACGGCCGACAGGCTGCGTCGCCCGAGCCCCGAGAGAGAGGAGCGAAGATCCGGAACGCGCCAACTCACCCCGGGCATCCTGCCCGCCGCCTGCTCCCTGCCCCCAACCCCTCGACGACCCCCGCCCCTGCCCCCCCGGGCTGTTCGGGGCCGGATCCCGGCAGCGGCCTCCCCACAGCGACAGGTAACGCGGTACGGGGTTAGGGGTTCCCCGGGAGAGAGGACGAAGAGAGGCGAGCTCCCCATCCCTCTTCCCCGCGCGGATCCCCGAGCCTGCGGGTCACGGGTGGGGAACTGTCACCTTATTCGCTCCACGCCTCTTCTCTCCCATAAGGATGCGCCCCATCCCCCTTACCCTTCCTCCGGGCTTGGTTTTTTACGGTTTTTATTTATTCATGGAGCCTCTCGGCTCCTGGGGTCCTTCTAACTCCGCCCGCGCCCTTAATTTAAATCGCTGTATACTGTATTTATCGGGGCCCCGGAGGGGAGGCCGCGAGAGCCGCGTCTGTGTATAAAAGCAGGAAATAGCCAAAGCTTTAATCTAGCCTAATTTATTTTTCCCCTTACCTTCCCTATCTTACCCCTCAAAGGAAAAAAAAAAAATGCAAAACAAACAAAAAAAAAAGACTAACAAAAAAAATTCGAGTGTTCATTTTTCGTTTCGTTTTACCCGAGCTTCTGCTCGGTTCCCGGCCACGCTGGAGGAATCTGCGCTCCCACGCACACGCGGATGGGAAGGGGCTTCTGCCCCGCCGTTGACCGACCAGCAAGTAGCAGGGCCCCGGCTCCCCGCGGGGCCCTGCCCTCCTGGCCTCAAACAAACGAAACTTGGGAAAGTTGGAGATATTTTTTAACCAGCTGTAGAAATAAGCCGTTCCCTGAGAACCTTCTGCCTGAATCCGCTCCCTTTCCAGCCCCCTAGGATGCGGGATGCTGGGGGAGGCCTGGAGAGAAATTCCCCAAGTTTGGGGTGAGGTGGGAACCATGTAAATATGTGAGATATGTACACACTGGCGGGGAGAAAGAAACATTTTGTGCTTGGTTTTTATTTTTGGTTTTCCGGGTTGCCCTCCCTCCCTATCCTAAAGGATTTTGTACACTCACTAATCCGAAAAAGATATTTTAATATGATTTCCAGATTTCTGATCCATCTCTATTTATTTTCTGGATGTGTTTGGAGCTTCCCCCTTCTCCATTTCTTGTTCTGTTACCGTTTGAATTTAAATTTTGTTATTTTATTTTTATTATTTTTTGGAACAATGTTTTGGTGCATTCTCTTTGTATCCTTATTGCAAAAAAAAAAAGTAATAATAATGTAGACTGGGAAGTTCCCTTTATATTTATGTTATAGTAAATATTTTATTACTCACATAAACATGTACCCCAGGGCTGTGTCCTGTCCTCCTTACTACTAGGGCCGGGTTGGTTCATGGGTGATGTGATGGGATACCCTGGCTTGCCTCCCCCAAAGTGTGGCATCACTATCTTGGAGGAAGGTGACCACACAGACCTTCTTCCAGGCCAGTATCAGGGCAGCTTGTTACTTGGGCACCAGTTGGGCCCCTGCCTCGGATGAGTGAAGTTAGGGAAGATGAAGCCGCCTCATATTCCCCTCCCATAAACAGACTGTCCTGGGATCTGACCAGGGCATAAGACACTGCAGACACCGCACCGAATTCGGATCAACCATTCCTCAGGCACAACTCAACTGCTCTTCTGAGCCAAGGAAGAAGCCTGCCTCTCTCTACCTGGCCCACCAGCCAGACATCTCTGTATTTACATTCCCCCTGATGCACACACCCACCCCTGACTTTGGCTTCACTTTGCACTTCCTGGGTGGAGCCCAGGCCAACTTCATCATTCCAGGTCTTGGAGCAGGTGGAAGCAAGGCAGGCCTCACCAGATCACCCCAGCTGTCGTTCCACTTGCAAACAAATGGTACCCGAACCTGCCTGGATCCACTAAGAGCCCCTAGCAGCTCAGACGGGGTCCTGCAGGAGTTAAATGGCCTGGGGAGGGAATCCCACATGTTTGTTTGAGCAAAGCCAGTATCTCTCTACAGGCAAACGACCTGCCCCAACTTCTCTCAGGAAGGAGCAGGGCCAAGAACATCTGTGCCACCAGAAAGCCCTGGCATCTCCTCTCCAGGGCTGGTGGGTCACCAAGGGAACCCCCCAGTCCTCAGGGAGTGGTTGCCTCTGCCTATGGAGGACTCATGACCTGGGGAGAGAAGCAGCCATACCCAGACATGCCCCTGTCGAGCCTTCAGCACAGCGTACCCGCCTTCCCCAGAGTCAGGATGGTGAAGGCAGCTCCAGGTTCCAGAGCAAAAGCCCCTGACTATCTGTGTCCCAGCGAAGATCCTTTCTCCTTTAAAGCAACTCCTCTTAAAAATACTAATAAAAGCAGCTCTTCCTGTTTCCTCCATAGATGCGGTTCTTTTCCCATCTTAGGAGAAACCACGTGAGGTTTATCGTACTCTTCGTGGAGACAAAGCTTGAAGGCACAATTGCTTGCCAGGGGGAGAAAGTGGTATCCCTAGCGAGGGTATGTGTATGGCTCCCTCCTGCCGGGGAAGCTGTCGAAGCCCAGGTCTGTGAGAGGCCTTGGCTCCAGCTGAAAGAATCTTGGGTGCCCAGAGAAGGGTTCCCAGGCCCCCAAGTTGGCTGTCTCTGGCAGGTTTGAGCCTCAGGATGACTTTTTCGATGCTGCAGGTTCCTGGAGACACCCAGAGTTCTGCCCCACTCAGTCTCCGGAGAAAGTTGTCCCTCCAAGTACAGAGGCCGTCATGGTTTTCACAGGCTCAGCCTCTCACAGCTTGTTTATTTTTTCCCTTACACCTGCGGTCCAGCCTAGTAAGCAATTAGGCCTGCAGTTGGCACCCGTGTCCCAGCCATCCCATTTCCCAAATCGGCAGGCCAGGGAGCCTCCCCAGGCTTTTGACAAGGGAGGTTAGAAACTTTACCTGCTGGTTGTGTGGCAGCATGACCAGGAGCCACCGGCCACCCCACCTAGGCCCCTCATCTCCAACTTTGAAGGAATCGCACGCTCGATTCATCCCAGCCTCAAGGCCCTGAAATGGAAGCCAGTGTAGCTCAGAGCTCCCTGCCGCCTGAGCTGCAGCAGGTTTGGAGGTTGGAAAGGGCAGCCGGGAAGATGGGGGCCCTTCCCTGGCCCCTGCCTGCAGCTGACACCAATTGATTGATTGATCTCCTAATTGTCTGCTTAATCCAGTCCAAGAGGGTGGATTTATTATTTAAGCAAGTCAACTCCAAAACAACAAAACAATGCGGTCCCCAAGATCCAACAGCAGCTGAGGAATAGAACAAAAAGAGGGAAAAAAGTGGGAAAGGGGACGGAAGAAAATCTTCCATTTGGCGGCGATTTTGCTTAATGAGACGCCAGCCTGGGACAGCCACCCGCTGACCCACCCCTTGGTCACAGAAGGCCCCAGGGGGCTCCTCCCCCCAGTCTCCAGCCTGGGTTGATGGTAGGAACCACGACACGTCTGACATTATAAGAAGGAAACCATAGGACCTACGGAGCAATATTTTTCCCTGGAGTATTACTCCCCAGGTAGAACAGAGTTTAGAAATGGCAGTCAGCTGTGAGCTTGACCTCGGGTTTTCCAGCCCTTATATATGGGGGTCTACCTGCTCACTCCTGAGAGCTCCAAACTTCCTTTTGTTCAAGAGAGCCAGATGTCCCTAGCATTGACCTGCCACGAAGCCCAAGCTTTCCCTAGTGGATTTGGGATTTTCTCATCCCATCTCCCTCCTCTTCTCACTGGAACAAAATTCTTATCATAGATCAGACAACCACTGGTTCTGGTAGTTAAAGAGAGCCTCCCTCTCCCTGCAGGAACCTATGGGTGTTGGTGTGTGAAGGTGTACGTGTGCTCCTCTGCCTGTAAATCCATAGCTGCTCCCAGAGAGAGGAGGAGGGACAGGAAGTCCATGCTATGCTGCCGCTGCTTTGAGCTGGGAGAATATTTGTAGGGTGGGAGCTGGCTAACATGCAAAGAAGAAAGGTTGCCTTTGTGGTTGCCTGGGATCATCAAGGCAGATTCGGAAGGTGCCCACTCGGGAATTTCAAGGATGCCTGTATTCCCGACTACCACTTGCCCCAGGAGTTTGCACTGGCTTCTATGTCACATAGCTTAGAACCTGTGCCATCATCTTTTGACCCCAGGACTCCACTAGGGGTCCATAGGACTAGCCGACCCCCAACTGCAAACTGCCTGCTTAGGGCTCTTTAGAACCAATTCTCCTCCGAAGAGGCTCTGGGCCAACATGGGGGAGGGTCAAGCCCCCCATGACACGTCCAGGCCCAGGCTTTTGCCAGCAGGGCTTGAGCTCCAGAAAGGAGACGCACCTGAGCAGGGAGAGGAGAAAGAGGAAGTTAGTTACCTGGCCTGGAGGCTCCCCCTAAGCTTAGCAAAGGGATTCATCCAGGTTTTCTGGCTTAGTGACCATAGTGACCAGAGGAGCCATCGATCGTGTCCTGCACAGCATGTGGGAAGGCCCTGGAGTCAGTATTTGCCCTCCTTCAAGGCTCTGCTTGCCACCTGGGAGGCCTCCGTGTGGGAGGACTGCCCTCTATTGGTCCCTGAGCTGGGACATGGCAGCAGTCACCAGGGCCACCTCACGGCTGAGCATACCCCAAAATCAGTATTAAGTTGGCTACACACTGAGGGGTGCCAGGTAGAGCAGACGCAACCTTAGCCTTCAAAGGAAGTGATCTGGCTTTACATACACACAGGCTTGCCCGTGACCCTTCCTTCCCCATCTACCATCCAGCCTGTGCCCCCAGCCATCCTCAGAAATTCTCCATCACGGCTGCCTCCTCTGCTTCTGCCCCACTCACACCCATCACCACCACTCCTCCTCTTAACCAGCTAAAACCCCAGTGCACACTCTGCCAGCTCGCTCACTCGCGCACATGCTGACACGCGCAGGCACACCCGTACCACCGTCCAGCTGCCCGATGCCAGCTTCAAGGCCTTTAACACCAAGCTCTTCAGAGTCTCTGGGTACCTGCGCCTGTGCTTATTTGATTTAACACATGCAGCCTCCTTTCCATCCCTTGGCAGGGTCCCCTCCTCTCAGGATTTTCAAACACTCACCCCACAAGCTGCTTTCCAGACACATCCCTGCCCATCATTGTTCCCAACTCCTCCCAGATCTTGCCTGCTCCCTTCAGATAATTAAAGTTAGGCTGTGTGTTTGTATGTATGTGTGATCTTATTTTTTAAACACACACCCCCACACATACATATGCGTGTATATATACAAACACACACAGCAATTAGATCTATCCGTTCCTGCCGTCGTCCCTCTTGTGCTAAACACATGTCCCCCATCGCCACGCCATGAACCCAGCATCTCGTAGTCATGGGCTCTTGATCTTTCTCTCTCTTTCTCTCTCTCTTTCGCACACACACACAGATACACACTGGCACTTTCACACACCCACCCCCAGCTCCTTGGTGTTTCTCCAGGGGCACGACCTACCTCCCACCCACCTCCACGACATCTGAATGGGCTCCACTCAGAAGAGCCAAGTACCAGGAGGACTCTGCTTCAGCACTACCCGCCCCCACGCACACACCCCCAGTGGACATGTCTCTGGCTGAGCCTGACCAGGGTGGGTCTGGGTATTATTAGGCTGCAGAGACAGCACGGAGGCATATGGTCTCGTACACAAGAAATAATGTTCATGTTAAATCAGACCTCATGCATAATGCATGGTGCCTGATCTCACATTATTTTGGGTGTTCGTCAAAATCAGTGTTCTTTCTTGTGAGGGCTCCTGGAAAGAAGGGGAAAAGGCGTTTGCTAATTGCACCCACAGCCTGGACCAGGGAAGTGAATGTGCCCGGAGAGCCTCCCTCTGGCCCCACTTCACCCACCAGTGGGTCTCATCCCTCTGTCCCCCTCTGTCTTTCCACATGAAAGGAGGGGCTGACTCGGGTTTGGAGCAGGCGTAAGGCCCCGTGTTATTTTTATTTCTTTTCTCTCGGCTCTCTTGTCCCCGGAGGGTTCTGGGGAATAGCGGTGCCTCGTCGTTCACACACCCGATTCATTTGCTGTTTTATGAACTCCCCTTTGATTCATCGCCTCCCTAAGTCAATGATTCACTCCTGATGGCTTTTCAGAAATCCGTCTTCAAAGACTCCAGATTATTCAGCTCTGAGCAGGGGCAGACCTGGACCCTGTGCTGAAGCTGCCCTCCCTGCTTAGGGTGGGAAGTTGTCACTATCCTCGGCCTCTCCCAGGGGCCGGCCAGCCCGGGGAGGAGGGAGTGCCCCCTCCATGCAGAAGCTGCTAGAGTCGACCCCAGCAGCTCATGGACAGACCTGGCCTTCTGGCAAAGCCCCCTCCTGCCACTGTAGGTCACCTGCCTTTCCCCAGTGTCATCCAAGTCCCCAGGGATGCTCTCCATGTCTCAGGAGAGGCCGAGAGTGAAATGGTGAAGCACAGGGGACTGTGGGACCAGATGGATCTGGGTACAGATCCTGGCTCCCCTTCTTATCAGCTGTGTGACTTTAGGCCAGCTCCTCACCGCGTCTGTGCCTCAGTTTCCTGATATGGTGGTAATGACAGTCCCTACCTCACAGAGTTATTTCGAGGATTAAGGGGCATGATGTACACAGAGTGCTTAGCCTAAGAAGGTGACGGATGAGTGAAAGCTGTTTTAATGTGGGACCTGGGCAGCACATCGTACAAAAACAAGTGAGCGAGGAGGACAACCAAAATGTAAATAAACTTTTACCACGATCCCACTGTGTCTAAGGCAGCCTGACATAATACTTACCCAAGCACTGACTTTGTGCTTTGTTTTCATTATCTCACATTAACTATTCCTATTTTTCAGATGAGAAAAGTGTTGCCCAGAGAGCTTGAGTGACCTATCCAAAGCACCAAGACTAGTTGATTATAAAGCCTAGAAGAAAACCCATGTAATCTGATGGTCAGATACACAAACAGCAATGACAGGTATATGTCATTTTTAGACTCCCTGCTGAGGTGGACAGCGGTGTCCCGTGCTTGGGGGGTGTGCCCAAAGCAGAGGGAGTTCCAGAACTCAGGACTGAACCAGGGAGAGAAGTGGGGACCGTGGGTTTTTGGAGTTAGTTGGCTAGGATCTGTCACCTTCTTCACCGCTGTGCAACCGGGCAAATCCCGTAAGGCTCAGGGAAATTGGATGAGTCGCCTAGAATCCACAAGAAAGTCAGGAAGCCTTCTTGTGTGTCCATTCAGAGGACTGTGCACTGAGAAGTGACCTACATATGGTGGCTAAGAATGTGGGCCGTGGCATCTGTCCAGACTTCCATCCTGGCCTCACCACCTGCTACTCATGGGACCTTGGGCAAGCTAGTTTCCTCGCATGTCAAAAGATGATGATGACAGTACCTGCCCGGTAGGACTGTTGTGAGACCTAGAGGAGAGATGATACACATAAACGCTTAGAACGAGAGCCTGGCACAGTGTAAGTGCTCATTAAATGTTAGCTATAAAATCAATTTTATATGTACAATATATATTATTGTGTTATTGCTGGGGCTGAAGCAGTGCAGAAAAATAATGCCTAGTGCGCCTTCTCCCCCCTCCCCAGAATTATTTCTCTTCATTCTCAAAACCGTCCTGGAAAGAAAAGTTCAACCATTCCACTCCCCAACACAGAAGAGGAAACGCAGGCCCCAAGAGGTTGAGGCACCTGTCCAAAATGACCCAGAAAATCAGTGGCAGGTGCAGACTCCTAGCTTGTTCCCCACTTCTGACTCTTTGCGGCAACCCCATGGCCCTGGTGATGTGCTCTGAGCCCCTTCTATGTACTTAGTAGCACTGTGCTGGGTTCTGGGGAGAGTGCACCCAGAGGGTCAGGGAAGGCCCCATAGACACTGGTACCACTAAGCTAGGTCATGAAGAATGAGTTGGGGGGTGCCTCTGGGGCTTCTAACTCAGGGCCTGATCCCTAAGAGGTAACATGGCTCAGCCCCAGTGCCCTCAGATTCCACTAGTTCCGCCTTCCTGAAACTTTAAGCCTCTTCCTGCCATGCTCAGAACACTTCCATATACCTGATCCCAACACAGAAGATTCAGCTCAGGGTCAAGGCTGCTAGACTCTGGGAAGCCGCCTTTCAGGACACTTACACGAATACAGATTCCTTTAGGTCCCAACTCCTGCTTCCACTGCAGCCCTGCCCAGAGATTGACCACCACGCATACCCCACGGCATCCCAGCCTCAAAGGCAGGGGCCAGGTACCTGGCTCCAGACTTCACTCCACTGTTTATCTTTAGGATGATCCAAGCTGGGTCATTTGTCATCTCTGGACCTCAGTATATAAAATGGATCATTCCCTCACTTACCCACCCATCCGTCCTGCATCCATCCATTCATCCACTTGCCAGCCACCCATGCACCCAGGCAACCATCCATTCATCTGTCTACCTACCCATCCACTCATCCATGCAACCTTTGATCACCTCTTCATCCACCCACCTGTCCATCTACCCAACCACTCCCCATCCATCCTCTCATCCAATCATCCAGTTTACAGGTCCCATGTTGAGAAGTAGGAACATGGAGGTAAATAAGACCAGTCCCCCTGTTCTTAAAACTCCTAGCTAGCCTCTTCCCTTCCCTACCTCTCAGTCATATAGAGTAGACATGTGAGAGCCTGAGTGAGATCACTGACTGGGAGCAAACAATGAAGTCTATTGTTACATCGATGGACCTTGTGTGTCAGAGCACTGGCAACCTCCTTGCCCCACTCATTTCTTCAGGACCTTACAGAAGATGGAGTCGGTATGGCCTCTGCATGGCCCTAGGACTCCCCTTAGCTCCAAATTCTCATTCCAGGGATGCCAGGTAGTGACCTGAACTAGAGGAATTTCAAAGCAAGTGAGGGAGAGGAAGGAGCTTGTGAATATAACTTCTGCCAAGGCTGAAGATCACCACTGGGTCTGTTTTTCTACCAGAAACAGCAGCAGCATCTCAGCACCAGAAAGATCTGGGGAATGTTCTAGACCCAGGCCTGTCCCCACCAAGCTGTGTGATCTTGAGTAAGTCCCTGCCATTCTCTGGATCTCAGTGCAGTTGGGGTGGGGGTGAGGTGACCCCTCTCCATCCTCACTTCCCTTCCGGCCTGGGTGGGCCTGCCCTTCTGACAATGGAGCCTGTCTGAGCAGCCCACACATGAGGAGGAGTATGAAATGACGTGGTTGGTGTCCACAGCCCTGAGTCCTCTGGCTATTAAACCCCGCCCTCTCCTGACACAAACAACCCTCAGTCACCTCCCCCTCCCACCCCCCAGAATCCGGGCACAGCTGGGGCTTGCTATGCCCTGGTCACCCCATGAATCACCCCTCTATGGTCCCCGGGGGAGTGGTCCAGGGAGCATCCTACGCCCCAAGCGGGGTGAGGGCCAGAACCAAGGCCCTCAAGCAGGCAGTGTCCACAGGAACAATGGGGGCCTGTGGCTGGCAGCCGGAATGTGGCCATTGTCCTGCCCTGGCCCCCAACCCCAAGGCCTCAGGTCCCCAGGCCGTGCAGGCTGGCGTGGGTCGGTGCGTCAAGCACTCGTGTGCCAGGGCCAGGACACACAGCCTGCTGCTTCCCCTCTCTGGGCAGGCGGACGGGTGGGCCACCAGGCCAGAGCCCACCTCCATACCCCAGCTCACAAAGGACCACATGCGCAGGGTGAGGAGAAGCAAGACTGGACCCAGGGAAGCCAAGCCAGCCTCGGACCCACTCATCCCTGGGGTACTTGGAGCAGACTCAGAGAAGGTGCCTCACGGCTCCAAGACCCAAGCTATACATCACAGTGGGGAGGGGGACCACATTAGAATAATGCAGGATTAGAGTGGGGTTGCTATAGCGACGTATTAGGGCAATACATCCAGGGAGCCCGGCCCCTTGGTGATGTATGACTCTGCTCAGCCGAGGGGAGCAGGGGGAGGGGACCTGTCCCGCCCCTCCGAGGAGCGAGCAGACGCCAAACGTGCTCCTCATTGGAGGAGAACACCTGCCTCAGACTCCAAAAAAAGGCTCCTCAGAATCATGTCAAGACCAAGACAGACACCCTGCAACCCAGCCTCCAACAACCCCCACTGGGGTCCGTGCTGAGTTTGGCTTCCAGTCCAGATCCCAGCTCCAGCCTCCACCTCAGTCCCAGCTTCCAACCCTGCCCTCCAGGCCCTCTCCTTTCTGCTTCAGTGCTGAGGACCATTCCCATACTGTGTCCCCAGCATCCAGTGGGGTCAGCAGGACTATATGGGGGTGGGATGGAGGAGGCAAAGAAGAAAACAGAGGGAGGAGAGGTAAGAGCATCCAGAAACACCACTCAAAGCTATGCATTTGAGAGGTTGAGGTTGAGGGTGCCCATGCCGGTCCCTTCTCACCCACGGGCCTCCCCATGCCAGTATCTGGGTACCCCACCCCCACCTCATCCCAGATCTTGGAATTTAACTTCCCTCTACATATCCCCCATACAAGGGGTTATTGCTGTAGACTAGCCCTAGAGTCAGACTTGGATGAGGCTCCCAACAAAGTAAAATATGTTAAAACATCTTCATGTAATGTTTGTAATAAATTGCGTGACAAAGTCATACCATGGACTCCCTTTCCAACTTCTGTAGCATGTCATTTGTACTGGCTTGCCCCGTCTCAGAGGCCCCCTGTTCTCAACCCCCTGAGGACTTCGAGTTTCTCTTCAGATAACTTGCTTGGTTGTATCCTCCTTGGTGAGGAAGAAGAGGCAGGATGGATAACCCTCTTCAAGAATCATAGGTGTGAGAGAGATATAAATTAGGAGGCTGGAATTAGTATACAAAAGACTGTCTATATAAAATAGAAAATCAACAAGGACTTACTGTATAGCACAAGGAACTATACTCAATACTCTATAGTAACCTCAGAGGAAGAAGAATATGAAAAAGAATAGATGTAACAATGTGTATAACTAAATCACTTTGCTGTCCACGTGAAACTAACATAGCATTGTAAATCTACTATATTCCAATATAAAAATTTTTTTTAAGTTTTTAACATTTATTTGGCTGCATCGAGTCTTAGTTGCGGCGCACAGGCTTCTCTCCAGCTGTGGTGTGCGGGCTTAATTGCCTCACAGCATGTGGGACCCCAATTTCCTGACCAGGGATCGAACCAGCAACCCCCACCCCCACCACACTGAAAGGTGGAGTCTCAACCCCTGGACCACCAGGGAAGTCCTTTAAAATTTTTTTAAAGAAAAGAAAATGCTTTAGGACCTTTCCCTAGCTTCTCAAAAAGAAAAAAGAGTTGTTAAGTGTGCGTATATCCCTGTCTACCTCTCTATATATCTTGACTTTCCATCTGTGTAAACATGTCTGTGTGTAACTCATTTTGTGTGTGTGTATGTGTGTGTGTGTGTGCGCGCGCACACACGCACACGCCTTGCCTCCTGACTGGTAATTTTTGGTTAATTCAATTGATTACAATAATTACACAATCCCCCAGAAGACTTCCTTTTTCCTTGTGAAGGTAACGCTCTGGCCCAGTGCCAGACGGTGGGGGAGTGTGGCTCTAACCCCAGCTGGAAAGTACTGACCTAGACTTCCCCCACTCTCACTAGAGGAGGGGGTCACAGGACAAGGCAGGGTAGAGGCCTTGCCCTCTACATGCACCCCCTGTGCCCACAAACACATGTGGGCAAATATACACACACACATACACGTTGGCCCTACCCTGATGGTGTCCCCACGATGGAAGAAACTTCATCCCTATGAAGGGTGTTTCTTCCCTCACTGTCCTTCATCCTCTGGGAGCCTCCTCACTCACATTCACATGGACATACATGTTTACCCACAATTTATGCACAGAGCAGAGGGAAGGGGAGAGGCCAAAAGAAGGTAGGTGAAGAGATCACATGTGCCCAGAAGGCAGCTCCCAGACGGGGGAGCAGGGGGCCCAGGGCACATTGAGTGGGAGGGGAGCTTCATGGCTTCCTCTCTTCCCCAGCCAGCGACCAAAGGTCAGCCCAGGCGGCTCAGCCACGTGCAGCCCAACCACCCCCGTCAGGTCATGTGAGCCCAGGACCCAAGCCTCATCAACACACCATTGTCCTCCAGAGCCCAGCCTCGTGCTGGAGGGAGTAAGTCCCCTCCAGCCCAAGACCATTCAGCGCCCTGTGGTCCAGGAATCTGTGGTCCTCTCCTGAGGGGACCCTCTCAGCCCCCACCTTGAGGACAAGCTGCCTGATGCTCAAACTAATCCTAACCTCTTCAGGACCTCCCATCCACTTCTGAGACATGGGAAAAAAAGAGCTTTCCACTTGCACTGAGAGTGTCTGGGGTGGGAGTGGTGAGCGGGTGGAGGAGGAAAGGACCTCTTTCTCTTGTGCCCTCTGAGGGGTGCATACACCACCCCAGCCACCCCCATCCCCTCCCATACCCTACATATTCTGGAGAAGAGAAAGAGTGAAGTGGAGAAGGGCCCAAGAGTTGCCCTGAAGGTCATCTTGCACGTCAGCACAGGGATGGGCCCCACAGCCCCTTGCGCCCTGGCTCCCGGCCTGGACCACAACACAGGCTCCATTGACTCCTGGGCACCCTCTTTCCCAACGTGCACGCAAAACTGTGGGCTCGTGGTTCCAGCCCACGGGCCCCGGAGTCCCACAAGGCTCCACAGGGCCTGGCCCCACAGGACCCACCCAGGAAAAGAGACCAGAGCTGGCTCGCTGGACAGTGGGTGGATGCATCTCCTAAGAAGCTGGCAGAAGAGAGGAAGAAGGAAGGGAGGGACACTTCGCATGATCTTCATGATCTGGGCTAACGGCCCTCATGGCCCACCCCTGAGCCCCACCCTACCCCGCCAGGAGTGGAATCAAAGATCTCAAGTACCCAACTAGGATAGATTCTCCACCAGGGCCTCCTCTACCCACCACTCTTCCCTCCTGACTCCTTGCAAAAACGGGGACTGCTGCCCCTGCCGCCAAGACTAAACCTGGGACAAAGCCACCCTGGCCCATCCTCTATCTTCTGCAAGGGAAGTCAGGTGGAAAAGGATGGTTATATCTGGGGGAGGGGGACGGGAGGAAAGCCAGGCTCCAGCAAGGGGAGAGCTGCCCCAGCAGGATGACAAGGAGATGATTAAACCCACAGAGAAGATTGATAAGAGAGCCAAACAGCTGCAGCTCCGCAAGGTGGGCTGGGGACAGATCTCATCTTGTCCTGGCGTCTCTCAGAGCACTCGGGGCGGGGGGCGGGGGGTTGGAGGGGGCTGGCAGTCTGGCTGAGCTTATGACATACCCAAGCTCCCCAGGACTGGGGGGTGAGGGAGGCTCACATCTCCTTTCCCCACCCCCCAGGCCTCTGATGGTGACTTTCCAAACCCAGTGCCCACTCCCACCAGCCCAGAGTTGCCTCCCCTCTCGACACCCCTCTGCACCTAGGCAGCGCACCCCTTCTCACCAGTGCCCACTTCACCCACAGCATCTCGGCCACAGCTCTCACTCTCGTTATTATTAGATGTGATTTACAGCGGAAATGCTGAGTCAGACAAACCAAGACTCCCCAGCAGAGGCAGTGAGAGACGACAGTCCAGGGGAGGTGGCCGTCTCGGGCACAGGGTTCTCAGAAGAAAGTCAGGAGTTAGGGATCCGGGATGAGCTGGAGAGTCATCTCTCCTGTTTCTCCCGTCTGTTCCAAGCCCAGGATCCTCACCTGGGTCTCTTGAACTTTCAGACCCCTTTTTCTGATTCCCCACCCAGCTTTTCAGCCTCTGATCTTCCTCGACAAGTTAGAAGAGAACAGCCCAGGGATCCAGAAGACTTGACATCGAGGTCGTGCTGCTGGGCCGTTTCTTCACACCACGGCTTGTGATCCAGAGACGGAGAGCAGCAGGAAAAGTGCATTGCTGGGGTCCCAGCCCCCCAGTCTGCAGCAGAAAGCATGGGCACTGTGCGCTCCTGTGGGCATCCGAAGGCACCGGGACACGTGTGGTGCACGGCTCTGCTCCCACCTTGTGCCGAAGAGCTCAGCGGGCAGGTCCGTCTCCTCTCCCTAGGTCTCTGACTCCCTAGCAGGGAGGAACTGGGCATTGTTGCCAAAAATAAACGTTCGCTCTCCCGCTCCCTGGCTCCCGGCTCCCGCTCATTAGGATGCGTGGCGTTTGGCTGCGGTCCCACACCTTGCAGCTCATTATAAATATGCAGTCGCTGCTGGCGCTACCCCAATCATCTCTGCAATCAGAGCTTTTAATTAGGTTAATTAAATTGTATCAAATCTCGCAGGGACGCAGTTCACTGATGCTGATGAGGCAGCCAAAACAGACCCCAGCTCCTGCGCTAATGAAGGCCGCTGCCTGCCTGCGCAGCGAGGGAGCCCGAGTGCATAATAAACGGGCGCGTCCTCTGGGAGGAGCTGCTGCTGCCCAGACCCTGGGCTCTGGGGACCTGGCAGGGGGTCTGCCCCAGCCCACCAGGCTCCAAGCTGCAGCAGAGACCCATCACCTTCACTTGAGAACTAACACTCGAGAAGTAACCTGGGCAGCTTCAGGAGGCCAGGCAGGTGGGCTGGGTCAGGGCCACGCTGAGAACTTGCCACCCCTACACAGCAAACTTAGGTGTGCCCCCAAGGTCCACTGGCTCCATCTGGGATTCCCTCTTTCCCTCTCCTCCAGAATGGCTCGACAAGGCCAGGGCCCCAGCACCCCCACACACACACGCACACACGCACACACCCCTGCCACTGCCCCTCTGGATTGTCTTATTAGGGAGGCCAGACTGAGACTACAAAGCTTGTCCAGTCACTGCCGGCCTAGTCTCCATCTGCCATGGAGGCCATCTGCCCCAATCGGGGAGGGGTGGGCGTGGTTTATAACGCTACCAGCCAGTAGCAGGACAGGGTAGTGCCCCTTAGTCTCCACCTGCCAGATGGACCCTAAATCTCCCCACATACCACTCCACCTCAAGAGCTCTCTCTGAGGGAGGGACACTTGCCCTCCAGCCCCCTGGGATCAAATTAGCTCGAAATGCAAGAGGGCCACCCTTTCCCCAGCCCCTGCCCATCCCAGACCCCTGGCAACGCACAGCTGGCCAAGGACTCCAGAACTAGAGGGCCCCACAAAGGTCCTCCCCTGTCTTTATGCAGGAAGGCAGGTGCTGCCACCTTTAAAGGGACTGTCCCCAATGCTCTATGCAGCCTGGCTCCAACCCCCTCCTCGTAACCCCTCTGTCACTGGCCTCAGTGTCACTGAGCAGCTGAGAAGTTGGGGAAATTTTCAGTGCTCTCGGGACGTGTTTCTGCTGTAGAAGCTGGTTTTTTGGTTTGGAAAGGTTTTTTGTTTTTTTTCCATCCAGTAATGTGAAAACATGAAACCTGAAACCAACCCCCCTACATTTGTCACCTCAGAGAGAAGCCTTTGGGGGAACTGGGAGAGAGCTGTAAATGAGTCAGGCTGATTCAGGGCAGGGGGGGCTGCCCAGCTGCCTCCGGGGCACCACAATTCATTTACACTTATGATCTGGGCTTGGCCGTCAGGTGACAGACGACAGGAGGAAAGGAAAGGGCTTCCTTTCTACCCTTTACCCCAAAGAGCAGTCCCCCGATAAACTCCTCTCGGTGAGAAACAGTAGGTCCTTGGCTCTGTTTTAAATCAGCCTCCACCACTACCCCCAGCACTACCGCCCCGCCCAGTCAGCTCGCCCGGCACAAGAGAGGAAAGGGCCATAGCAATTACCAGGGCCATCGAGGGATGCAGACAAAACTGGGCAGGGAGAATGAGGTAGCCCCTTCAGTTAGGAGAGATACAGATCAGACTGCACTTTCCCAAAAGTACTGATGATGCATCTAGAAATAAGGAACAGGGAGATTCCTTATAGGGAGGCTGAAGAAGCAGGAGAGATTTTTTCCATCTGACCAGAGAAGTCAGGAAAGGAGAACAAGCAGAAGCATGAATCAGGCAGCCTCTCGAACCTCCTAAGTCTACGCACTGGGTCTGGGGAAGAAAACTCTGCCTCTTGGAGTTCCGTAGCTGCTCTCTGCCTCTTCCCCGCAGTTCTGCTGAGAGAGACCCAAGGAGCCAGGTGGTGGGGCCTGGGACCTGGCTGGCAAGAGAGGGCACCCCCTGAACCCAGGAGACAGCTGCACAAGAAACCTGCCGGCTCAGCCCCAAGACGGTCTTTCAGGTCCGCCTTCGACTCCACTCACCTGGGGCTCTGAGCCAGGACTCCCACCCAGGCTTCCCCCGCCCTTCTCTGACACCCCGTGCACGAGGCTGTGAACTGGTGCTGGGAGAGCTCAAGGAGGAAGGGAGGCCAGCACCAGACACCCACTCACCTCTCTGTCTCAAGTCCCAGCAGGCCCGGCCTTGCTGGCCTCCACAGGTCGGCGGAGCGAGTCTGCATCTGCTCGTGAACAGAACTGCACATGGGCAGACCCCACGTCTCAGTGGAACCACCCATCATTGGACAACCTGGGCTTCCTCCATGATTCTCACCAGGAATGTGAGGGGAAGGCCTTTTCCTGCTCAGTCTCTTGGGGGTCACATCGGTCTCAAGCTGGGTGGGGAGGTGGGGATAGGAAGGGGAGTGGGGTGGAGAACATCTTTTTTCACAGGAGCTCACTTACATGGCATTAAATCCAATAACCAAATGCCTACTAAGCACCTATGGAGTTTTGGGTGCTTTCAACGCCAGCACCTTGAGAGCTAACCTCAGCGAAGGGGCAGCAGCTCCACCTACTGGGCCCTTCCCCACTCTGTTGCCAGAAATCAGTCCAGTATGAGGTTTTCTTCAAATGAAACCAGAACAGCCAGGGCTTGACATTCTCCTGCTTCAATCAGAAGGGCCCTAAGACTTCAACCAGAAGGGCCGTGGACTAAGGCGGAGCTGGGTTAGCCGGTTCTCTGTGCTAGAGAGGCCTGGGGCTTCCATGTCGCCCGTGTGGCTGCTGCTTTGGAAACGGGTTTGTACAACAGATCTGATTCACCTGTGTTTTGCCAAGAGAAATGCTCTCCACCTCTGGAGGCTGCCACATTCTCCTTGGCACAGCTAGAACAGATGCCACCAAGAGCCCAAGCACCCTCTGGACCTGGATGGGATGGATCCTAAAGAAACAGTAAGCTCTCTTTTCCAAGCAAGGAGCCAGGAGTCTGAGGTTCCAACAGGCACGAAAATGTCAAAGCCCTTGGCCTGTTTTCAGGACCCATGAAGCTGGAGCCTGTTAGGTTCATCAGAGGGGCAGCCAATCTTTCCCCTTAGAATCCTCGGGCCTCGAAGACAGACTTCAGTTTAAGAGCACCTCCAGACCCCTAGGCTCCCCAAATGGCACTAGCTAGTGGTAAAGAACCCACCTGCCAATGCAGGAGACGTGAGACGTAGGTTTAATCCCTGGGTTGGGAAGATCCCCTGAAGGAAATGGCAACCCACTCCAGTATTCTTGCCTGGGAAACCCATGGACAGAGGAGCCTGGTGGTCTACAGTCCATGCGGTCAGAGTCCGACAAACTGAGCGGCTTTCAGGATCCCTACCTAGCTTTATCCCCTTACAGAGCTAGTGCTCTGATGACTTCTACCCTGGAACTTACTCAGAGAGGATGGACCTTCCTGTTCCATTTGACCTGTGCACCTATGGATCATGTGAGGACTTATGAGTGAGTAACCTGCGTCCAGGGGCTTCCCCGGTAGCTCAGTTGGTAAAGACTCTGCCTGCAATGCAGGAGACCCCAGTTCAATTCCTGGGTCAGGAAGATTCCCTGGAGAAGGGATAGGCTACCCACTCCAGTATTCCTGGGCTTCCCTGGTGGCTCACACAGTAAAGAATCCACTTGCAATGTGGGAGACCTGGGTCCGATCCCCACGTTGGGAAAATCGCCTGGAGTAGGGTATGGCATCCCACTCCAGTATTCTTGTCTGCAGGATCCCCATGGACAGAGGAGCCTGGCAGGCTACAGAGTCCATGGAGTAGCAGAGTCAGACATGACTGACTAAGCACAGCAACCTGCACCCATGAAACCCTAGTGTTGTTTGTGAGCCAGAGGGTATGCAGATATGCACACGCCTGTGTTTCAGCCTGAGCGGTTGGTACCATGTACATCTATTAACCTGAGAGTCTACAGTGTGG
Source organism: Redunca redunca (assembly GCA_006410935.1). Classification (NCBI taxonomy): domain Eukaryota; kingdom Metazoa; phylum Chordata; class Mammalia; order Artiodactyla; family Bovidae; genus Redunca; species Redunca redunca. Next base: position 579,049 of record SJYQ01096541.1, read on the forward strand.
GCAGCTTTGTGTGGGAGCGTGCTCCACCAAAAGCATTTAGGTGTACTCCCCACCCTCCTCCCACCTTTCCCCCAAGCAGAGGCAAGGGAGTCAGAGCAGCAGGATCAAGCTGTGCCGTCCCAGGAACAGACTGCAGCTGCATCAGCCTGCTCCTCTGTCCAACACCTATGTGATGATTCGTTTCCTGGCTCAGGTCTCAGCTCTCCAGATGCTTTGTCATAAGACTATCAACATTCACTTAGCTCAGCACCTTTCAGATGGGAAGCACTTCCTGAAGGGAAAAGCTGCTGGCTTCTAATCCCTTGGCCCTTCTTCCTGATTTCCAGGGGCCCCAGATCTATATCCCACCGAGTACACCCTGACGAAACAGGCTTTCATTTTAAGCTTTGTACAGAACGTAACAGTCATGGAAATTAAGTTTTAACATTTTTTTTTTTTAATCTTTAAAATCCACACAGAGCAGTTCCCCCTCTAGGGAGTGAGGTGTAAGCAAGCCTCCCAGAATCCTGCTCCTCCCACATTTGCTCTAAGCATGCTCAGCCCTGTCCTGACTGGTCTTGGCCTACCGTCCCTATATGGGCAGGGAAGGGAAGGCTGAGACTCTGGGAAGTCTGTCTGCTGCACGCACCCTGGGGCTGGGGTCTCTATCTCCAGGGTGAGGGCTTGTACCAAGCCATTTATAGCCTTGCCATCAAGAACTGGCCAGGAGGGCAGGAACACAGAGCCTGGTCTGAGTTTCATCAATAAAGAAGTGCCCCTGTGAGTTCCTGATTCCAAGGGTTTCTACCTGCAGCTGTAAAGTGTAAAAAAAAAAAAAAAATCATTCCTGGCTAACTTATGCAGCCACCTGAATATCCAATAAATGAAGAATGAATGAGGGTAAAATCAGTTTATCCAATGGATAAAACATTATGCAAATATTAAAAATACTTAATTTTACTGTGAGCATATATTACTTTTAAAAATTTAATGATATAACCAAATGGAAAAGAGCTAACGATTTAATAGTAAATAAAAAAAATAAGCCATAGAAGTATTTAATTACGATTCCAAAACATAAAAACCAACAACAGTGCCAACTTTCACAAAATGGAGGAAATTAACCAGGATGCGCTTGGTAGCTATTCACCCCAACTCCCCTAATGTCCTAGCCTGTAAGTATATGCAAAAGTTACCTGCTGTTCTTGAATAAGTACTGGAGTTAGGAATGAACTCATCTGTTCGCCAAATTTGCTATATAGAAGATTATACTCCTTATAAAATGAAAAAATGAAAGTATATAAAGAAAAGACTGGTGTCATGGAGTTCCACGGTGGGTCAATGATTGGAATTTGGCACTTTCATTGCCCTCGGCCTGGGTTTGATCCCTGGTAGGGGAGCTGGGATCTCAGAGGCTGCACGGCTCAGCCCCAAAAAAGACTGAATTCAACAACCCACAATTCAGATGGGGGAAGGGGCTTTAATGTTGTTCGTATCAAATGTCAAATCTACAAAAAAATTATGGTTACGAACAGGAAAACCAAGTCACTTCGACCAATGGAATTTGAAGGTACTGGGAAAAGAAAATGTAAACTCTGTTCCACGTGGAATGAGAAGGCTCATCTATAACACTTCAACGTTTTCGACGACTCTCAAATTTGTAAATAGCTGGGGAGTTCACTGTTTCTTTCTTCACTTTCACCTTCCGAGTTTTATCCTACAAAAGAATAAAAAAGTTAACCAGTAAATCACAGGAGAGGGCCATGTAAAATAGAAAGTGTGATAACTAAAGCCCCTAATGCAGCCCATCTCAACATTCAGGAGACAAAGCCCTCCGGCCAGAGGCATCCCTGACTGGATGACTCAGGTCCTCCCCCTGGCTTCCTTCCCTAGTGATGTTGGCTGTGCAGAACTTCCTGTGAAAACTGAGAAGAAAGGTACTCAAATCATTTTTTTTTCTTTTTTTGGTAGGGCTTCTCTTATGGAACCCCAGTTGAGAAAGGCAGACCAAAATGATCTGCAAAGCCAAAGAATTTGACATTTAGAGGAATGATAATAATATGAAAGGGGCATCTTATATTCCTTAGCTCTGCTATTTAACTACACAATGTTGTCTATTTTTAAATACCAGTGAACGACACGCACTGTTTTGTTAACCTGTTTAAATGTTACAGATAGCTGTTCATAAGCTATAAAGTTCACATGCCACCCAATCCTACCCTTGGCTGTTCCAAAGCACTGACTAATAAGCCCCTTATTACCTTCTTAATCAAGGAACATTTCAACACTGTCAGAGTAACAGACACTGGCTCAAACCACTGCCCCTGAGGAGCAGACATTTTCACTGGGGTTGATTTACACAAAGCTGAAATCCAGTTTCAGTTAAGACCTTTACAAGGAAAAAAATAAAATGAATGCCTAAGGCTCTCTCTCCTCACCAGAAGATCTTTGCGAGTCTGAATTTTCTGTGCAATAACGAACAATTTCTTCTCACGCTCAATCCGCTGTGTCAGGCAGTCATACTGCTTCTGCCTCTCTTTTGCTATCCGCTGCAGAGGAAGCACACATTTTCAGTGAAACAATTAACAGGATAAAAATGAGCAAGAAACTGTTTTTGAGTCCACTTGGGCCCAAATGCATAAATGGTTTCATCAATTCCCTCCTTATTCCAGAATCAATGTAACAAGACACTCTGAAGTTGTCCATTTTAAGAGCACTGCATTCTAGAGGCCAATGGAACCTTGGTGACTTACCCAGGGACACACGGTTCACCTGGAGCAGAGGCAGGACTGCGCCTTGAGACTCACAGATCCCAAGAATCTTTCCACTACTACTCGGAGCTGCTTCACCCTTTGTGTGAGCATCCCAGTCACCTAACGTGACGCAGTATAGAGAGAAGCAGAGAAGGGTCCCTGGGCAGTGACCGCAAAACTCAAGAGAGCAGAACGACTCTGTCAGTAAAAGCTGACCTGGAAATTCTCACTGCTGACGACCCCTCAAAGTCCAATGGTCCTTCACTCTTCCTTGATGACACAGTGGATAGGAATTCTCCTGCCAGTGCAGGGGACACAGGTTCGAACCCTCGTCCGGGAAGATTTCATGTGCCATAGAGCAACCAAGCACATGTGTCACAACTATTGAGCCAGCAAGCCCTAGAGCCCACGCTCCGGAAGAAGAAAAACCACCACGATGAGCTGCAGCGTGAGAGAGCAGCCCGTGCTCGCCACAACCAGAGAAAACCCCCGTGCGGCAGTAAGACCCAGAGCAACCAAAAGTTTAGAAAACAGAAAGAAAGAAACGGTCCTTCAGTACGAGGGAATTATGGATCTCTGAGAAACTGATGAAAGCTTTGGATTCTTTCTTTTTCTGGAGAGTCTTCACATAAATGTACATATATGTTTGTATAAATTCATACAAACATACCTACCTAGTCACATAAAATTTTAAGGTGGGAAGAAGGTGTTCACAGACTTCCTAAAGCCCATTCATGGATTTCCCAAACCCTCCAAGTTACAGACTAAAAATTCCCTTGTAAGCCACCACTCAGTTCAGTTCAGTTCAGTCACTCAGTCGTGTCCGACTCTTTGCGACCCCATGAATCGCAGCACACCAGGCCTCCCTGTCCATCACCAACTCCCAGAGTTCACTCAGACTCACGTCCATCGAGTCAGTGATGCCATCCAGCCATCTCATCCTCGGTCGTCCCCTTCTCCTCCTGCCCCCAATCCCTCCCAGCATCAGAGTCTTTTCCAATCAGTCAACTCTTCGCATGAGGTGGCCAAAGTACTGGAGTTTCAGCTTTAGCATCATTCCTTCCAAAGAACACCCAGGGCTGATCTCCTTCAGAATGGACTGGTTGGATCTCCTTGTGGTCCAAGGGATTCTCAAGAGTCTTCTCCAACACCACAGTTCAAAAGCATCAATTATTTGGCGCTCAGCCTTCTTCACAGTCCAACTCTCACATCCATACATGACAACAGGAAAAACCATAGCCTTGACTAGACGGACCTTAGCTGGCAAAGTAATGTCTCTGCTTTTGAATATGCTATCTAGGTTGGTCATAACTTTTCTTCCAAGGAGTAATCAGTCTCTTATTAATCAAAATAATTTTGCTTTAAATAAGAGATTTAAAACCACCACCACCACCAGACTTAAGGGCAAGATTCAAACTTTCCCAACTTCTCCAAAGGTATGTTGGTGAAATACCCCACACGGGACCAATCTCTTTTGGGACTACTGCAATACTTGAGACGTGTCAATAACACAGCTAATTGAAAACACAACTCCCTGACAAACAAGGTCAGCACTAGAACACTAGCTCAGCCGGCTCTTCAGCTGGAAGTGTTATCTACAAAGAGGGGAATATTACTGGGCCTCAGACTTAAACGATTCACCAGTTCTAGCATAGTCTCACAGCAGTGGTTTCAGACAGCTTTTGTTTTCACTTCATTGCACAGACTGTCAAATTTATGGGATTACCCAATATAGTCAAACTAATTACGGGTATTTATATTACTAAAGCAAGTTTAGCTGCCTCTGAGCTAGAGAAGCTGCTGTGAAATTAAACATTGGAAGCAAAGCTGATGCGGTGTAAATGATTCAAATCAAAACAGAACAGCTGTCTGCTTGAAACACATTGACAGCAGTTTTTTAAATGAATCAGTCAGAAGTGAGAGTTCAACTCCAGAAGACTTGGAAAAAAAGCATGTCTTCTGCATGAACCCAGTTACAGCAATGGAAAACACCATAAGGACAAATCGATACAAAATCTGGGCTACAAATGCAGAACATGAAAGACCTTTGGATATGCATAGGCACTGTTAAAGGTTTAATATCAAAGTATACCAAAGTCCTTCATCTTCAGTGTCCCCCTCCCCGCTTCTCTGTATTTTAAAACTGTTACCATCTGTTACAGCATTGAAAGCATAAGCCCAGGGTCAGAGGTGGCGTCAAATGCAGACCTAGGGAATTCCCTGGTGGTGCAACGGATAGGACCCTGTGCTTTGCTGGGGCCCAGATTCAATTTCTGGTCAGGGAACCAAGATCTCACAAACCTCACAGCATGGCCAAAAAAGATTAAAAAAAGAAGAAGAAAATAAAAGCAGATCTAAAGACCAGAACCTATGCTCCTGACCACTATGCCACACATCCTCCAATCTTAGAAACTAAGAAACCTTCCTTCACTCCATTCCCATCACTGAATTCTCCTTCTACTTCCCTAAGAGAACTTAGTACTTTTTCCACAAATAATCTTATGGAATGCTGGGGGTGGAGGGGGACAGTGGGGGCAAAGGAGGAAAGGAACCTAGATTCCCATAAACTCGGACCTGAAGAAAAATGGAGAAACTTACCTTCAGTCGTGTCTGATTGTTAACTCCTTTCACTTTCTCCTTCTGCAAGGTCTCTATTGTGGGTCTGTTAAAGACTCTGTCAACCAGTTCTGGGGCTGTTCGCAGGTGAGTGGCAATATCAAACTGTTCAACTAAAAGTCAAGACAATCCTTAAGGTGCTGTCTCTAACACCAAACACCACAGACCAACATGCTAGACTGTCCCAGAAACCTTCAAACATTTCATACCTTCCTTTTTGGTGTCAAAAAAAAAAACATGTTTATTCTGTTGCTTCCCCTGGAAATCCAGCAGATGGAGCTCTGCTTTTAGTCTTTCAATTTTCTGGAACACAGAATATGGTCTCATTTTATGTTGGGTTCTTCTAGGATATCAGAAATGAATTTGCAAAAGTTTAGACCATTTCACATCATTATCACCAGCCAGCAAAGAATTTGCTTCATTCTTTCAAAAGAAAGGATCACTAAAATGTATCAAGCACCAACCATATGTCAGCTACGGACATAGCCAGGCATTGCACAAAACTCATTGAATCCTTATAATAATTCTATGAGATAGAAATAAGGAAACAGCCCCAGGAAGTTCATTTGTCCATAATCATGGGGTTAATAAAAGGCAGAGCCCGAATTTAAACCTAAATCTGTCTCATTCTCAAACTTGACTTCTTTCTACTCTACCATGCTAACTATACCTTTAAAACATTATCATAATTAAATGTACTTTAAGAAATGCCAAAAGGAATCAACTTATAACTTGAGACCAATGGATTTCTATTTCTCTTCTTAACCAAGGAAAACATATCAGAATAAACATTTTTAGTTGTTACCTTTGCTTCTGCAACCCTTTTCATTTCTATATATTTGATATCCTGAGTTCTCATTAGCTTCAGCTGTTCTGGAGTTACTTCTTCCTTCGTCTTCTTAATAACATGAACTCCATCCTAAAAATCCAAATCAAGAAGATACAATTCCTATTAGAGTAAAATCACTAACAAGTTGTAGGCACAGTTCATGACTGGACCAAAGGCTACATATAACAGCCACTCAGTGCACCAGCCCTGGAAGACACATGTTCACCTCAGCACCTCCTGTCACCAACTCAGAACAGCTCCGGCAGAATTTGGATTGAACCTACTTTGAAGATGTAGATGATGCCAAGGAAGCAAAAGAGTGTGCCAATGGAACAGAGCTTGATGAACGTTAGGATCAGAGTTGATTACTCTAAAGCAAAAAGACCACATAATCCTACACCAGGATCTACACAGGGAGATCTACCTACAGCAGCTCATGCCATCAAGATTACTACAACAGAGGATATGATCGAGGCTACAATGTTCAGGACTGTCACAGTGGATCTTACAAAGGAAGTGAAGGAGGAGGACGGGAACTGCTCAAGACAGGGATCAGACCTACAGAAGACAGTCACCTGCTCCCTACTGTAGTTGTGGAGGATACAAGATCCCATTCCAGAGCTCAATCACATTCACCTCACGGCTATTAAAGCAAGAAGTTGAAGACTTTCTAAAGCCAGTCCTAGAGTCAGGATACTGTCTGTGGATAATATTTTTTTTAAGCCAACAGTGACTTTTACACCTTCTATGATGACTACTTTTGGTGGAATTGAAATCTTATTTTCATTCTGCATTTAGTGTTTTGTTCAATGTTTTCGGAAAAGCATGTTCTGCATGCATTTTTTTACAGTCTAAATTTTGATTGCCGAAAAGTTTCTACTGTACAAAATTTCATTTAAATGGTTTTTCTACTGAATCTAGGGTATTCTGAAGATTGAAGCCCGTGTGTAAAATCCTTCCAAAGGCAAAAAGCAACAATAAAGTTCGGGTTTTACTTTTCTAACGTAAAAAAAAAAAAGGAAAAAGAACAGGAACAGTTCCAGGCATCAAACAACTGAGACTCATGGGCAGAAACGCATGCAGCTCGTGAAAGGGCAGCTTCACCTTGGATACTGACCAGGAGCATCTGACCAACTAGAGAAGGGCTAAATAAAAGCCCAGGATCCTCTCTCCATCTCCTCCCTCATCCCTATTTTCCTTTTGAGCTGGAGCTCAAAATATCAACTGATCCATTAGGCACTCACCTGGAGTTTAACTCGGGTCATTTTATAGTAGAATTCATCTGGATTTTTTTCCAGAGCCTTTTTCCGGAGAGCTCTGAGGTATTCTTGCTTTTTCCGGTAATCACTAAAAAGTAGGTTATACAAGTTCACAGCAGAAAAGAAGAAAAAACCACAACAAGCAAACTTTACAAGCATCTAGTGATATATACAAAATGAAACTCAAAAGAGCCGAAGTAGTGACTAGATTCGATCCACACTCCACTGCTGCAGACCTTGCTCACCTCTCTGTGGTTTCACTCCTATCCCAGTTCTACCTGAAACTAATAACAGTCCTTTTTTCATGTAGGTTTTAGTGCCATTTACATCATTACAGGGAGAGACCCAACAAAGCACAAATTAGAACTACTCAGACAGGATCATGAGGCAAGTCTGAGCACCGAGTAACCAAATTAAGATTCAGAAACTACACGTTGTAGTACAGCACGGCGACTAAAACCGTGGGCTCTGGAGCCAGCCAGTCTGTGTTCAAACCCTGACTCCACCACTTCTGGCTGAGTAATCTTGGATAAGTTAGTTAACCACTCTGCATCCCAATTTAATTTGGGAAATGGACGTGATAATAGTATCCCCTCAAGGTTGCTAGGTGGAATAACTAAGTATAAAAATGGTAATTCTCGTAGAACACTGTCTCAGTTATTATTATTATTTGCCTGAGAAACTCTGGAACCCAGAGCAACTCACTGAATCCATCACCATCTGCTCTGGGAGCATAAAAAAGGACCTCAGCTGACATGCATGGCTAACAAATAATTATAAAATACTTTGCAAATAAAGTGCTAAAGAAGAAGAAGAATGGGGATAATTGTTTTATAAGATGTTTTCAGAGTTCATTATCACCCACGCTCCATCCCATGAATCCATCTTTCTCATCTCTTCATTCCACACCACACATGGTGATGTAAGAGACTCAACAACTGGAATGTTAGATTTTATCTTGAACGGCAAGAAAAGAGAGAGAAAAAAAGATTCAGCTTTTGGCTCAAACACCAAGGCAGAAGCAAATCAAAGCCACCATGAGAAAATGATCTGGAACAACATAATAAAAAAAATTCACAATGCAATGACAGTTAAATAAATAATGCTCCGCCTAAACAAAGAGAGAAGTTTAGGGTCCCAGAAAAGTTATCCGACAGGCTGCCAGAGCTTTTGGCCATTTTATCAATGGCGGGAAACTGTCCCTTGCCGGACACTCAGGCAATTCAGCTGCAATACAGGGAGGTTATAAGCTTTTTTGGCAGCACCTCTACTATAAGGACTGCACTCACTCTGCACGAAGCTTGTAATCTTTCTTTTTCTCCAGCAGGCCCAGATGTTTTCGAAAGCCGGGCTAGAAAACAAAAGGAAAAAAAAAGTGCTTAGCTTCCTCAGCAAACACATATCCGAATCAACATGACACCTGACAGGAACAAGAGTCTCTGGAGCACTCAGTAAACCCATGTCCCGGCGGCCAATGTGCTACCCCGCTCCCTCCCTCCCCCGACTGGGCTCTGCCCAAGGATGAGAGGCCACGCGGGCGCCACAGAGGCCACAAGTATGCCATGGTAGGTTTCTTGGCCTATTAAGGACAGAGAAAGGCAACAATGACTCGGCACTAAGCGAGCAGTTGCCAGTTGTACTAAAATTACTACGGACTTAATCCAGGGGGTTTACAAAATACTACGAAGGGAAAACATAGTAACAGGGAAGCAACTGTGGTTAAGAGAGCTAAATTTAGAGTCTGAAGAACTGGGTTCAAATCCAAGCGGTACCTCTTAACAATCTATGACCTTGCGCAAGTCACTTCACTTCTCTGAGTTGCTGTTTGTAAGTATAAAGTGATTCAAAAGATTGAAGACAAAGGAAAAGAGGGTGGCAGAGAATGAGATGGTTAGGTAGTACCACCGACTCAATGGACATGAACTTGAGCAAACTCCGGGAGATAGTAGAGGACGGGGAAGCCTGGCGTGCTGCAGTCCATGGGGTCGCAAAGTCGGACATGATTAAGCAACTGAACAACAACTATAAAGTGAGAATAACAGGACCTACTTCTCATGATTACCCTGAGAATTAAATGAGACTTTAAAGTGGTGGCTGCCTGCACATAGCAGCTGCCCAGCATGTGTGTACTGTTATAATTCTAATTTTGGTACAAAGCATGAGAGAAAACCAAGAATGACAGAAAATACTTTCTCTAATAGAGAACTCGGATAACATGGGAGGTACGAGGATTAAATCTTGGTATTATCTTTCTACAAGCTATCACTTGTTCAGCACTTAACCTATGGCAAGGTCAGTGCTAGCAACTTTTGCCTTCATCATCGTAACAGGACACGTTTGCTAAAAATTACTACTACATCTTAGGCAACTTTGAAAACATAAAATTAAAGGAAAGAAAAAAAAAATCAATATAAAGAATTTGCATGTACTTTTACTTCAGTGTGTAACATTTAGGGGCTTTGACATTCCCAGAAGGTTTTAAAAAAAAAAACCTATTCTCCTATAAGGATGAGTATAAAACATGAGTAAATAAAATTTTTATCAATGTGGAAAAAAAAAAAGAATCACTGCTACCAAGTAATCTGCTAGACTCGTTAAACACAATCTCATTTATCCCCAAACAATCATGGAAAGCAGATAAAGCAGGCACAACTGTTATCCCATTTTTCCAAAAAGGGAAGGCAGTTTAACCAACAGCTTGCCCAAGAACACAGACAGAACTAGTAAGTGGCAAAGCTAGAACTAGACCCATTCTATGTGGGGCCACAGTATGCTCTTCCCCACTCTCCTACACTGCATCCTCTTCCACTTGGCATGATCTTGATCTTTGAGGAAGTACGTAAACTCCCTGTTTAAACTTCTATAATAACTTGGACGGGATTTTTAAGTCTCCTTTCTCATCCTCACCCCTGAAGTGTTGCAATAAATAACTTAGTATTTAAAAGAATACCCAAGCCCTCTCCTGATCATTATTTTAGTTACAGCAAAGGGAGGCTGACAGTAGAGAAAGAAAACCCAAGCGTCAGAAGAGCAATAAAGTAAGGCAGAAATCTTGAAATTTGTCATGTCCACTTGAATGTACACCTGCATTACAGAAGGAAGCCTGGCACTGAATCGGAAATAGTTCACATAATTACCCACTTCATACCAACTATCTTCCAGTGCTCCCCACTGCCACAGTGAGGACCTACAGTAGAGTCCAAACTTTACTCGAATAGGGACTGCTCTCTTCAGTGTGTTTACCACCCTTTCCAATATGGCCTTCTCACCTCTCCCACAAAGACCCTCTACTCCCACTCACACATGGCCTTTGTCTTCTCTATGAATCTAAATCAACTACTCAAAATTGTGCCTTTGGTCACACTAGTCAGGCTCTTTAAGCATCAGATTCCTCATTTGTAAAATGAGGATAACATCCTCCTCACAGGGATGTTGTAGGATTACGAGATAATCCTTATACAGCACGTTAGGCTGGACCTAGCATATGGTCAGTGTTCAAAGAGACAGCTATCATCATTGCCTTCCAAGTCCAACAGATCTCACAGTGATGCTTTCTCTCATCCTCTCTCCTCTTCCCACTCATGTTTCTTATTGGGAATTTTTGTTTTTCCTTTTTTTAAGAATTTTTTTTCTCCCCCACTCACTGGGCATTTTTCACACATCTCTTACAAAGCTGCTTCTTTGTTCAACCTTTGGTGGCTTTTGGATTCAGAGATCTGATCCCTGACTTTGTCAACTGCCAGCTATAGGTGTATGACTTTGGGCAAATTATTTAACCTATCTGAGCCTTAGCTTCTCCATCAGCAAATGTAACATAATAGTAGTACCTACTTTCACACAATGCTGCTGCTAAGTCACTTCAATCGTGTCTGACTCTGCGCGACCCCATAGACGGCAGCCCACCAGGCTCCCCTATCCCTGGGATTCTCCAGGCAAGAACACTGGAGTGGGTTGCCATTTTCTTCTCCAATGCATGAAAGTGAAAAGTGAAAGTGAAGTTGCTCAGTCGTGTCTGACCCTCAGCAACCCCATGGACTGCAGCCTTCCAGGCTCCTCTGGCCATAGGATTTTCCACATAAGAGTACTGGTGTGGGGTGCCATTGCCTTCTCCCTTTCACACACTATTGAGAGCTAAATGAGACAGTACAGCATTCTGCACTCTGTCTGGCTCTGGCACACAGTAAGCACAGCTAGCTGTTATTACTTTTAGATGTATCTATACATAGGTTCAAACAAGGTGGCAAATTACACTAGTCCAAACACACCACTGAGCACACAGCAAGTTCACAATAAATGTCTGATAAATGCTATTAAGGCGGAAGACTGAACTGTGGTTGGAGGCCTTAGTTCCATCCCATCCCATCAGTGACACAACTTTATAGACACATTCTTCTCCCTTTCCCATCTGTAATGTGAAGCTGGACCAGAAATCCCTAAGGGCCTTTCTGGATAGGATATTGTGTGATTCCTGAGAGCAGTGGAATAATGGATTCTGCCTACATTAAACGAATTCCCACTCAAGTTCCCCACACAGGGA
>SJYQ01096542.1:0-44350 GCA_006410935.1 Redunca redunca
TGTTTAGCAGCATCGCTGGCCTCTACCCACTAGATGCTGGTAGCAACACACACACACACCACCCCTGCAGTTATCAGATACTGGCAAACGTCTCCTGGGAGCACAACACCCCAGGTGGGAAACCACAAGTCCACAGGCACAGGCCAGACACACTCACAGGGAAAGGAGACAAGGGATTCCCGGTCTTCTTGACTTTTCATTTTACCATTTTACTCATTCAACCAGTCCCGCCTGCTTCTGCATGTAATCAAGAAAGGCTCTAGACAGTCTCTCTATAGAAAGGGAAGCAATTATTTCCAGCATATCTCTCCCAAAATGCAAAGAACAGCAGCAGTTACAGAGGAGGCCATCTGTGATAGACATGTCTTCACTTAACGATTGGTTTAAATGAATAAGTATCAGGAATGTGATTAAAATGCTGGAAAGGAAAAACATGAGGTTTCACCTATCTTAATTACTTAAAATCCAAAGCAGTGTGGTATTGTGTTTAATCAGAAAATGTCTTAAGCAAGATGCTTGAAGGTTTGGACCCAGGAGTGCATTCCAGCACGGCCTAGGTGTGGAGAGAGTACCTGAGCACACGTGGGATCTCCGCTCCCGCCATGAGCCCCTGCAGAGATTGTGTGTAGACTGGACGGGCCACAGATCCAGGGTGGGAGACACCTGGTCACACGGTCCCCTCCTGAACTAGCTCAGGGTGACCATCATTCCATTCTTTGCAAATGGGAACCACTGTTTAAATTACAGCAAGCGAGGGCTGGAAGAGATCTTCAGTCAGTTCAGTCACTCCGTCGTGTCCAACTCTTTTCGACCCCACGGACTGCAGCACACCAGACTTTCCTGTCCATCACCAACTCCTGGAGCTTGCTCAGTCTCATGTCCTTTGAGTTGGTGATGCCATCCAACCATCTCATCCTCTGTCGTTCCCTTCTCCTCCTGCCCTCAATCTTTCCCAGCGTCAGGGTCTTTTCAAATGAGTGAGCTCTTCACATCAGGTGGCCAAAGTGTTTGAGTTTCAGCTTCAGCATCAGTCCTTCCAACCAACACCCAGAACTGATTTCCCTTAGGATAGACTGGTTGGATCTCCTTGCAGTCCAAGGGATTCTCAAGAGTCTTCTCCAACACCACAGTTCAAAAGCATCAATTCTTCGGCATTCAGCTTTCTTTATAGCCCAACTCTCACATCCATACATGACCACTGGAAAAACCACAGCCTTGACTAGACGGACCTTTGACCCATTTCACAGATACAGCAGCTCACTCCATGGGAAGCCACCCACCTGAGCCCACAGCAGAGGAGCAGAGGGCCCTGCACACAGCTGGGACAGGAGCCCCCAGGAAAGTCTAAAGTGAAGTGGAAACCGCAAGTCCACTTAAGCAGGCTGGTGACGAGCAGCTTTTGATTTCAGAAATATGCCCGTGTCGGGGAGGAGTTAGGTCCTCACTCTCCGATACAGGAATGTGTCACAACCGTCTTCATGGTTTTGCTAAGTGTCAGGCAAAAGAGGCTTAGGCCAGAATGAAAGCCAAGCCTCTGAACTGTCGCTTTATGGAAACAGATACCGACCCCCGCTGGAGTGACAGCCACAGCGGCTCCCACCCACGGCCACCGTGGGGCTGCCAGCAGGGAAGTTCCCCTTTCTTCCATCCCGCCTCCAGCTCTCGGCGGCGGTTCAGCCGCGGAGTCAGAAGGATTTAATCAAGGGCAACATACAACGGAGCACCTGTCCCCTGAACAGCTGCGAAGCAGCCCTGGAATGTGCGTGGAGCAAACCCAAGCAACTCCTGCAGATTACCTAACCCTCCCAGCCTGCGAGGGCAGAGGGGTGAGCCCACCTGCTCACGTCTTCCTCTGCAGGATCCCACAGGAGGGACCCCCTCATAATAACATCTGCCTGCCGGAGCGTCCTACAGACCTGGCAAGCAAAACCCCAGCGAGAGTCTGTAGGGACCCTCCTAACAGGCTCTGCAGTGGAAACCAACGCCAGGAACTGGCAAAGACCAGCCACCTGAGCGTCTGTGCGACAACGGCTGGGTGTTTTCCAAGCTGCTCTTTGGACCCACAGACCCCCCTGCCAAAGAGTCATAAAATCCAGAACTCCTGGGAAACTAAAAGTCGAGAACACAAATAAGGCCCTGGGAATTATCAGCATGGTGACAAAGCTCACCTTTATGGAGAAAAAGCCTATTTGAACAAGGGTTCTCATGACTGCAGCCCATGTGGCATCTGGCTGCAGAGATATCTGGAAATCTTTCGTCTGTGCCCGGGGATGTAAAGGTTTGATATGTTTTTCTCTGAATGCTGAAAACAGCATGATTGAGATGCCTGTTTGAAGCTCAAATCCACCCCCCTACCCCAAATTCGCAGTGGAAGACATGTGATCAGCCTCCTGCCTTCATTAGCCAAGGTGTCACCAGCTCCCTGGCTCCCAGGCTGGGAGGATAAATGCCCCACAACTGGCAACAGCAGCCACGCCCCACTCGGTAGATAACAATTTGCGTAAGAGCTCTGGGGTCAGGAGAGAAGTGGGCCACCAGGGTCAGTTCCAACACAGTAAGACGGAATGAAACGCCCACATCTTCGCATCTGCTCGCCACGCCCTGGCCATCGGCACCCAGCCTGCAAAGAGCAGGGGTGAGGGGGTTCCTGGAGCAAAAAGCTGAGGGGTGCGGAGGGGCCCTGGGGAACGCAGGGCTGCAGGTCTTGGCCCAGGTGACTCCGGCGGGCTCTCAGCTTCTCTACCTGGTTATGAAGTTGTGTGAGGCGTGTCTCCTTTAAAAACAATCACCACTTGCCCTGGAACCTTCCATGAAAAGAGAAGGACCAGAGCGAGAATGATGAATAAATCAGCCGTGGGCAGGTGATCTACAGGGCCCAAAATCTGGACTGAGTCTCCCCCTCCTGTCGTCTCTGGCCCCCTAGAACTGCTGCTGAATTGTGAACCTGCCTGGTGATGGACCCGCACAAAACTTTCTAAATTTGGAAAAGGAGGTTCCACCCGCCAGCTCTGGGCACCACAGTGGGTGGGTCAAAGGTGGCCGAGAAGCCTCTAAATGACAAAGTCGGATAACCACTGAAGCCACGACCAGCTGGCTCAGCGACAAGGGGGGCACAGGGCGGGGCTTTGGGTACCATGCCTGGGTCCCTCTTCCACTCCACTGCAGGGAGGCGGCCAGGGAAGTCCTCGGTCCATCCGGGGCACCCTGCCTCTCGCCCTCTAGGGGTCTCCTGTCCTTCACTGGCCTCCTGGGCCTCCTCCCACACGGCCACACGCTGAGCTAACGCCATCCTACCATCCCAGCCTCGAACATCCTCTTCCCGAAGCCTCCAGGTTGGCCGTCCTCTCCTAGAACTGCCACCACAGTCCTTATTCCAATACAGCCTCTCCTCCCCAGTCCTTCAGACCCTTGAATCCAGCAAAGGCCGAGACACATCCCGCTGTCTACATCAGCCATGACCCTGCCAGCCCGAGGGTGCCTCTGAGACCCCCTCCCCCCGCCCACGCTCACCCCAACCGCCAGCCGCTAGACTGATGCGCCTCACAGCGTGTCCATGGGCCGGAAGCATGTGGCCCTTACCCAACCCTCCACACCTCCAAGAGGCTCTCGGTCAAGCTCACGTGCGGGGGCCCTGGGCCCAGTGCAGACGATCACACAGCGGGCAGGGCTGGGCACCACGCCCTGCAGTCCCCACTGCAGCCCTGGGCCCCCACCCGCCTCTCCATGCCAGCGATCAGAGCTGACTGCCTCCCTGAGGACGCCTCCCAGGAAGCGTGCAGGGCAGTGGTCAGAGCAGCTGGCTCTCCAGCCTCATGACCACACCCTTCTCTCCCCTGCTCAGAGTTGGCACGTCCATCACAATCACCTCCTCACCTCAGGCCAGGCCCATGAAACTGCTCAATCATCGCCCACTTAATGGGGCACAGAAACAAGAGCCTATCTTCTGTCTGTCTGTCCTCGGCCTCTCCCAATATCCCCCCAAATGAGGAGTGCCCGCCCTGTCCCCAAGTATTTCCCATCCTCACCATCTTCCCCTGGGTGCCCTGGGCAGGCAGGCCTGGCACACCACGCCCCTGGCTTAGCCCACTCTTAGGCAACCACCCTTTCTGCTGCAATCACAGACTTTTGGGGCACAATGCCTCCCCAGACCCCCAGAGACTCCCATCACCTGCAGAGTCAAATGCCCCTTCAGCACCTGTGCCCCAGGCCCCAGATGGCCCTCCACCCACCCCCCTGCAGACCCCTGCAGTGCAGAGCAGCTGGGGTGCTAGGCTCCTGAGGGGTGCAAATTCTGTATGACTTTGGGAATGTGACCTCCGATCTCCACATCAGCCTCACTGATGCCATAAGGGGACAATCACAGGGCAGATGTGAGGATCAGGTGAAGAAGGCTCTGAAGTCCTGGCTCCGGGGCTTGGAGCACACACGTGTGGGCTGCGGCATCCAAGCCTTCATCCCAACACGTCTAACTGCTTGCCAGTCTGGAACGGAAGTATGGAGCCTCCCCACCGCATCCTGCAGGATCAGCCAGCTCCTCTCATTACTGGAGCCCGGGCTCAGGTGTCTGTGTCCTTCCCTACACACACACACACACCTGTGCACACCCCTTCAGGGTATCAGTCACTTTCTCTGACCTGACACTTGCCACATGCCATGGACACAACCATCTCACCCCAGAAGACCAGGGCCGGCAGCTTTCTCTCTTAAATCCCAGCCTTGATCAGCGCTCTACTGAAGAAACGCTGCCCAGGGGTTGATGCCATCGATCCAGGGGGCTGATTCCAGCTGAGCTGGGGGCGGGGGGAGCAGCAGGACCCCCGTTATGTCACAAGCACCAGCAGAGGTCAGCTGACTCGCCCGGCCGCCCCCTCTCGGATGCTCGGGTTTTACTCGGTCACACACCGGGGCCACCCCCGCCCCTTCCGAGTGTATCTAGGAAGTCTCCAGCGGTTTAGAAAGGCGCAGAGGACAGGGTGAGTCATTTCTTCCCCTGGCCACAAGAAGCCTCAGCTGCAGCAGATCTGGGGTGGCTGCCCCCTGAGAAAAGCTGCCCCTCCTTCGGTGGAAAACAGGCAAACACGATGGGGTGGGGGAGGAGGAGAGATTGCCCAGAGCCTGACTGCCTGGTGGTGGGGGTGGTGTCCCCGAGGCAGAAGCTTCATTTTAGGGAGGAGAGAAGGACTGATGCTGAAGCTGAAGCTCCAGTCCTTTGGCCACCTGATGCGAAGAACCGATTCATTGGAAAAGACCCTGATGCTTGAAAAGATTGAAGGCGGGAGGAGAAGGGGGAGACAGAGGATAAAAGGGTTGAATGGCATCACCGACTCAATGGACATGAGTTTGAGTAAACTCCGGGAGTTGGTGATGGACAGGGAGGCCTGGTGTGCTGCAGTCCATGGGGTCGCAAAGAGTCGGACACGACTGAGCGACTGGACTGAACTGAACTGTGCGGTTCAGAGGGGAGAAAGTCTGCTACGTGGAGAAAGCTTTCCTTGGAGGTTTCTGAGAAGGTCATGCTCCTTCCCCACCCACCCCAAGGGCCTGAGTCTTGGTCACGCCCACTATGCAAAACAGGGTGGGTGGAGATTCACCCAGGAGTTCCCAGCCAGCCCGGGATGGGGTGGTCGGCCGGTTCACTGGGATGCTGCAAGCAGGGCCACCTGCCCAGCCCTGGGCCCTTGCTGCATGCGTGCTCTGTGCTCAGTCGTGTCCGACTCTTTGCAACCCCCTAGACTGTAGCCCGCCAGGCTCCTCTGTCCCTGGGATTCTCCAGGCAAGAATACTGGAGTGGGTTGCCATTCCCTTCTCCAGGGGATCTTCCTGACTCTGGGAGTGAACCACAGCCTCCTGAAAGTCTCCTGCCTTGCAGGCGGATGCTTTACCGCTGAGCCACTGAGGAAAAGAAGGAAATGCAGGCTGTTGGGCCAGGTGCTTAGAACACCCAGGAAGAAATACAACACCTGAAATAATTCAGAAAAGAGAGGCTACTGATGAGACCTCCGCTAGAGTCAATTCAAGGATCCTGTGGCTCTGAGTACCTGGCATTTCCAAAGTTCTCAGAAGAGTGGTTTTCATCACTTTTCAAATGGCACATTCAGGGAAGGCCTGGGAGGCTACAGTGGGCCCACAGAGATGGCCACGCTGCAAACACCACCTCCCTGTACCCAAAGTGTCAGGAATCTCCAGAAAACAACAGCTGTCACTGGACATTTCTGAGTGCAAAAAAAAAATTTTTTTTTAAGTGACGCAAGGCAAGAGAATGTTCATACCAAAGGCCTTCTTCTCAGGAAGACTGCTCTCTGGAATTACAAAAGTTTATGCCCGAGGAGATTTAGCACTTGAGGTGGAAGTCCAGGAAAGCCACCAGCACACAGCTCCCCAGCATTCACAGGCTGCAGTGAAGCCAAGGGATGAACCTGGGCCTGCATGCAGTCTGCTCACAACGCCCTCCCCAGGCCTGCATGGGGCAGGGCAGCGCTGGCCCACCTCCTGCAGCCAGGCCAGAGTGGGTCTCACTCATGTTAAAGACCAGGAGAGCAGTGGTGTGGCCAGTCTTTGTAAGCCACGCTCGCAACACACTTTCAGTTCACCGGCTGGCTTACAATCAAGATATAAAAAGGTAATTCACACTGACTGACGAATCCAGGACCAAAGCCTTGTTGGGGAGGGGGGGTGCCTCCCGCCTACTAGAGGTTTTAACCCCAGGCTTTAAACCCCAGTACATCAAGCAAGGTGGGCTGGCCCACCCCCAGCCAGCCCTTCTAGCGTTTCCACCCAGACCCCTAAGGAGCCAGCTCCCCACCATCTTCCTCCTGCAGCCCAGGGCCTACAGGCTCAGCCAGACCAGCCCTGGGCTGCTTCTCCCACGAGGGCCAAGGCCAAGGCCAGGCTCAGCTGGGGGGCCCTTCACAGATGTCTGCACAGTTCATCCCATTTGATCCCCCAAAGCCCCTGTGCCCTGGATCTCACTCCGGGTGTCCCCTGCCCCCACCCCCTCCAAAAGCACCCAGTGCACCCAAGGCGGGGGCATGCAGCGGACCCCACTCTGGGGTCCCCCGACTTGCAAAGGGAGGCTGGAGTGGAACTAGGGTGGAGAGGAGACAGGATGAGAGGGCTTTCGGGAAAGCAAGTCAGAGAACATCACTTTGCTCTGCTTGCGGTGGGGGGCGGGAGGTAAAGAGGTAACGGACTTCGGACTTCGGACTTCGGGAGCAAGCAGGCAGAGGAGCCAACACGCACTCACAGCTTCTCACTCAGTTCCAAGCGGGGAGGGTCGAGGAGCGGTCCAGGCAGTCTGGGGTAAAACAGGCTCCCATTCATCTGAATCTCCAGGGACAAGGCACCAGTCCAGAAGTCAGGATTATCCCCAGATCCCTCCATCAAGACCCAACCCCCTCCTTCTTAAGTTCTAAGAAAGGCTGAGCAAATCTGCCTCCCCATCCCACTCCCCCAAACTCTGAAACTGCTTCCGCCTCCAGCCAAACTCCAGGGCACGTCTCCCCAGGAAAACTAAGTGGCCCCAAATTGCCAAATTGCCCGGTCCACCTGCGGACCCCGTCTGCTCCTGGGGAGCCCTCTCTTACCCTCCCGGCCTGCCCCCACTCCTCTTCCCAGCCCTGGACCCCGACCCTGGAAGGCTGCAAGGGAAGTCTGTACGATGCAGCCTTCCCTTCCCTAAAGCGGAAGTCCTCAGTTATGAAGCCATCAGTTCTTAGCACTCCAGGTCCAGTGAGATCGGGACCCAGGCCTGGGCATCAGGAAAGCTGTGCGTGTCCCTCAGGAGACATCCAGACCTCGAAGGTCTGCCAACTCACTCCCTCCAAGGGTTACCGAGTCAGCAACATTACTTCTGAAGCAAAACCTCAACACTCCTAGCAACACAGACATTTATTTTGCCCATAGGAAACGGGGGGCACGAACAAGCAAAAACGCTTCCCAAAGGAGGTCAGAGTGCATAGGAAAATGTCCACGGATGTCCAAGCGGCTGCCAAGGTTTTAATGACCTTGACGACCAAGACAGCTTGACGCGTTCATGATGGCGTTTGAAACAGCGCTGCACCCACCTGCTCCGGCCGCCGTGACAAAGGATCACAGACCAGGGGATTTAAACCACACAAGCGTGCTCAGAGCTCTGAAGGCCAAGGCTGAAGTCAGGATGTCTTCCTCCATGGCTTGTAGGCGGTATTTTCTCCCTGGGTCTTCACAGCCTTCCCTCTGTGCCTATCTGTGTCCTAATCTCTCTTATAATATCGGAAGCCAGTCTTATTCAATTAGGGACCATCTGAGAGCCCTCATTCTAACTTAATAACCTCTCTAAAGGCCCTGTCTCAAAGTGCAGCCGTGCTCTGAGGGGGTAGGGCTTCAACATATAAATTCTAGAAGGGGACCCAATCCAGCTCACACACAGATGTGCCATAGCTAACAAATACCAACATTTCCTGTCTTTTTTAAGTACGTGCTAAGTTGCTTCAGTGGTGGACTGAAGCCACCACTCCATGGACTGTAGCCCACCAGGCTCCTCTGTCCATGGGATCCTCCAGGCAAGAATACTGGAGTGGGTTGCCATGCCCTCCTCCAGGGGATCCTCCCAACCCAGGGATCAAACCCACGTCTCTCACGTCTCCTGCACGGTGGGCGGCTTCTTTACTACCAGCGCCACCATGAAACCGTCACAGCATTTGCTTCTGCTGTTTATGTTCTGGTGTTTTTGGCCACGAGGAACGTGGGCTCTTGCCTCCCAGACCACGGATCCAACCCACATGCCCTGCACTGGAAGGCAAAGTTTTAGCCACCGGAGCTCCAGGGATGTCCCAATGGTGATTCTTAAAGAATGGGGTGCATTCAGTGTACAAGAGTCCCGTCTGGATTTACAAAGGGCATTTTTCACAGTAAAAACTCCAGAGCAACTCTGACATCATCCAGGCACTGCCACGCTCAGCTCAGCTCCTGGCTCCCCAGGCCCCAATGGCAGAAACAGTCACTAGCTGGTAAAACTCTGGACAAACAGACACACACACTCAGGCTCTTCCAGAGGAAGAAGAATCTCACCTCCCAGGCTCACTGCCAGCATCTCAGGGAAATTAGGAAAATTCATGGCACACGCATGGGCTGAGATCAGTATGGACTCTCGTGTCTACCCTTCCGTGAACTCTACTACTGGATTCATTTAAAACTAGGCATGTCTCAAATATGAAACCATAACCCACACATACGGCCAGCAATTTCAGCTGAAGACCCCCGACCCCGAGCGGAATGCATTGCTCCTCCTTTTCTTCTGGAGCTACTTTGTTCAGACTGCCTTGTTCACTGGGCATAAATCAAGAGTTTACACTTGAAACTCGGGGTTTTTTTGGTGTTGTTGATAAGTCGTGTCCATCTGTGTCTCTGCAACCCAATGGACTGCAGCATGGCAGGCTCCCCATCCTTCACCATCTCCCAGAGTTTGCTCAAATTCACGTCCACTGAGTCGGTGATGCCATCCAACCATCTCACCCTCTGTCTTCCCCTTCTCCTCCTGCCTTCAATCTTCCCAGCATCAGGGTCTTTTCCAATGAGTCAGCTCTCCGCATCAGGTGGCCAAAGTACTGGAGCTTCCGCTTCAGCATCAGTCCTTCAAATGAATAATCAGGGTTGATTTCCTTTAGGATTATTTGGTTTGATCTCCTGGCAGTCCAAGGGGCTCTCAAGGGTCTTCTCCAGCACCACATTTTTTTTTTTTTTTAACGTAACCCTAATAACAAGTGTCTGGCGGGTTACAGTCCATGGGGTTGCAAAAGAGCTGGATATGACTTAGCAACTAAACCACCACAAGTCACGTATGAAGTCCAGCCTGCCAAATAAGTGCATCACATTCAAACCCGGATATCTGTCTCCGCAGCGGTAAAAAGGCCCCAGGATAAATGGAGGCAACATTCTCTCCCACCTGGCGTGCTCATGAGCCATCAGCAGCGGGCCTGGCCTGCCCCCGGGAATGGGCTGCGGCACGCAGGAGACAGCCTTCCTGGACATGATGGTCTCTTCGCTTGTCTGACTGAGCCCGTGTGACACTGAAAGGATCACAGTTCCCCCTGCCTTGCCTCACTCTGCGTTGCTCACTCCCTCCCCTAGAAGTCAGTAGGTCATAAACCAGGGTCTCATTCCAACAGATTCGCCCACAGAACAGGACAGAGCCTGGAGGGGTGGGGGGGATTGGAAATCTCCATGGAGCGAATTAAAAACAAATACATCATACTTTGGGTGGGGGCGGAGTGTGTGTGTGGGTGTATTAGTATATGGTTAAAGTAGATTACTTCCCACGAAGGAATCCTGTTCCAAGGCTCCGAGGCAATCCATAGAGCGACACGGGAGCCACCTGCTTCTTGCCTACGTAACTGCTCTGCTTGGGGCCTGGCTCACACAAGCCTGGCCTGCGAAACACTCTGTCATAACTGGTCAGATAAGAGCACTCAGCTCTGCGCCCCCCCCGCCGCCCCCCCCACCTTCATTTTGGAAGTCGAGGGAGGGAAATGTAATATTGGTGAAATAAGGGGCTTGGATCAAAAGTAAGAGTGAGGTGAGACCGGGATGCTTCTGGACACCTAATTAATCCCATGTTCCCAATTCCAGCATGAATTAATTTTTAAAGCATATGTCTGGTTTTAAATCTATGCTGACCTTGGGCAGAATGCACAAATGTTTCTGTTACCACACAACTCAAAAAAAAAAAAACCTAGGGATCGCTCTGGAAACAGTAATTAATATTCTTTATTCATGAAAGAGCTTCGTTTGAAATATATGATTCAATCAGAAAGTCATTTTCTTTCCAAGTTTGCTTCCTATATGAATGCAAATCATATGACAGAGACATAACATAAGGACTGAAAACCACACAGCTTACTCCTTATAAATGTTTAACTCTGGTCCAGACAGAGCTGTGAGAAGCGACTCAGAGATTTCTGATGGAATATGTTGGATATTTTAATTCTCAGTTTCTTGAGACTATTTGCCTTCGTGAAAATAAAGCCCCACGATGGAGGCTTTTCAGATGAAATTATCATCATGAGCTGTCGCGTGGGATGAGAAGAGACAGTCTGTCTTTAAACAGCGGGTGGGGACTGGAGCAGGTCAGCTTTGGGACTGGCCGGGGGGCTACCAACCACCAATGTCTAGTTCCTGTCCCGTAAANGGGACGGATCAGGTAGAAGTGAGCAGTGAAGCTACACCACATTTCCTTAAGCAGCAAAGAGAGGACCCCACAGAGTGGTTGGGCACCATTCTCTCCTTCCAGAGGAGGAAAGGGGCAAGGACGTGCCCCAGGCCAGCCAGCTAGGGAGTGATGGGTGAGGGACTTCCCTGAGGCCAGTGGGCTCTAAAGCCATGCCCCTTTCCTTCCCTGCGCTATGCCGCCTCTCCCTCCTGTTGGTCACCGGAAGAACAGGTATTGCTGTCTTTTATATTTTTGTTTGTCTCCAGCATGAAGCCCTCTTCCCTGAGGTTTCAGCAATCTTTGGGCAACAAAGTTTTGGAATCTCCTGTGTTCACACGCATGCCCCAACCCCAGCTGTTCTCTTAACTCAGTTCAATTCAGTCACTCAGTCCAACTCTTTGTGATCCCATGGACTACAGCATGCCAGGCCTGTCCATCGCCAACTCCCGGAGTTTACTCAAACTCATGTCCACTGAGTCAGTGATACCATCCAACCATCTCATCCTCTTTCGTCCCCTTCTCCTCCCGCCTTCAATCTTTCCCAGCATCAGGGTCTTTTCAAATGACTCGGTTCTTCCCATCAAGGGGCCAAAGTATTGGAGTTTCAGCTTCAGCATCAGTCCCTCCAATGAATATTCAGGACTGATTTCCTTTCAGATGGACTGGTTGGATCTCCTTGCAGTCCAAGGGACTCTCAAGAGTCTTCTCCAATACCACAGTTCAAAAGCATCAATTCTTCGGCGCTGTTCTCTTAAGGTGTATCTAATATTGTCACCCCACAGGCCTATGACCAGGGAATTTGCTTAGGGCACTTTCTTGAGGGTGAGTGAACCAACAGGAAGAGTGTAGGGGACATAGTCCCAAGACACAGGAACCCAGCCGTGTGGGTGGGCGGACCCTCAGTGGGCGCTGGGCCGAGGCTGGAGCTGTCCAGGTGGCCTGGGTGGGGTCCCCCTGTGGGAAGGCTGCTCAGCTAGTCTCCCGCCAGTCCAGGTGCATTTCCAATGAAGGCAAGCCCACCCCTCTGGGATGATCTACGTGCCTCGTGCTAAGGCACTTGAGTTGTGTCTACCTCTTTGCAACCCCATAGACTGTAGCCCACCAGGCTCCTCTGTCCATGGGATCCTCCAGGCAAAAATACTGGAGTGGGATGCTGTTCCCTTCTCCAGGAGATCTTCCCAACCCAGGGATCGAACCCACGTCTCTTATGTCTCCTGTACTGGCAGCTGGGTTCTTTACCACTGGCACCACCTCTACAGTAGACATCACTCTGCATTTTCCCCCCATTTAAATAACCATTACAAAACTGACTTCAAAAAAGGGGGTGCCCAAATCCTAGGCATTTCCTAGTAGAAGACACTTTGTGTAATGTAAGGCTGATTTTCATCGAGAGAAGACATTTTCATCGATGATGCCTTGCATTTAATTACCCACCCATCCCTGTAGGCTTTGGGAAAAAAAAAAAAGGGTAGATATTCAAATTAACCCATCAATCACTGTGGAAATCTCTATTTCTTTAATTCCGAGAGGCGTAATTTCTGGGTCAAAGTGTACAAGTCTTTTATCCATTCACATTTCCCCCCTGCTTTCTAGGAAGGTAAACATTTCAACTCCCTCATCATTACTGGGGGGCCTCAATGTTGCCCCACGTACAACACACAGGCTTCTTCCAGTCACAGTCCAAACCACCCCCGTGGCACGGTCATAGAAATGGACTTTTCCATGTCATTTTCATCACGGTGTTCACTCTCTGCTTGTTTGTTCAAACACTGGCATCTCAGATTAATTTTATTCCTTCACCTATGGAATCTTCATTTATGTTTGCATGAGCTCTGTAAACATCAAGAATGGCCATTTGGCTGCAACAGTCGGCGCAAGTACGTTTTCCGTTGTCAGATGGAGATCCGCGTACATCAAAAACAAGGATTTTCAAGAACGCGGCTGTGCAGGCGCCCGGAGCAGCTGTCTCGATGGCGCCAGCTCTCCCGCCCGGTTGGCACTGCCCACAGAGTGCCGGCCCGTCTTGTCTCTGTCTTGGCCGGTCACCAAGGATGTCAACAATCTCTGAGACTGGCATCCTCCTGACCTGCTTGCTAGCTCCTCTCACAAAACATTCGCTAATAGGTCTTTCTGGACTTATTAAGGGCAGTGGAAGTGAAACTCACAGGTTTGTAATTTGCAGGGACCACAGTTTTTTTCCTACTGCGAAAATCGATACTTTTTTTCCCCCCACATTGAGTTTTCTGTCCCCTGTTTGGACGGTATTCTTCAGAACAGCAGGCTGGGGGTGGAGACTAATATCACCTGCAGGATCCTCCCGGAGCTCAGGAGATGTGCGCGCTACAGTATGTGTGTTGAGTTTCAGCTTCTTTCTTCTCTGCTGTGTCTTCAGTGCCTAGAACTGTCCTGGAGAATGATGGACACAGAGTGGATGGGGGGTGGGGGCTAAGAGGATGGTGGGATGGAAGGAAACAAATAATCCCACCCCCTGCCCCCACAGCTCGCAGAGCAGCCCGGGGCTCCCTCACAATCTCTTCACTCCTCCCAGGTCTGATTCATGCATGTTTTCATCTCTTCCATCCGAAGATGACTCCCCAGTTGAAAAGGGGTGTTTCTGACTGTCCACCAACATGGGTCATCATGTTTGATCTACTGAATTCTCTTGCCTTGGAAACTCCACAAATTAACCTGAGCTTGAAATTAAAAAGCCACTACCTTTGATGTAAAAGGCACTCTGGAGTAAATAATAAGACAAGCCAGCCCATGACCTAGATGGAAGAGCTGAAGGGCTGCTAATGGGCTCCACATTTATCAACCCCATGACGCTTAGGCACAGCCCAGATCCTTAAATTAGTGACTCCTGATACACCGTACGTTCCGTTGCTGTTCAGTCACTAAGTCACGCTAAGACTCTCGGGAACCGCAGGAACTGCAGCACGCCAGGCTTCCCTGCCCTTCGTTATCTTCCGGAATTTGCTCAAACCCATGTCCATGGAGTCGGTGATGCCATCCAACCATCTCACCCTCCGTCGTCCCCTTCTCCTCCCACCTTCCATCTTTCCCAGCATCAGGGTCTTTTCCAATGAGTCAGCTCTCCGCATCAGGTGGCCAGTGTACTGGAGCTTCAGCTTCAGCCTCAGTCCTTCCAGTGAACACCCAGGACTGATTTCCTTCAGGATGGACTGGTTGGATCTCCTTGCAGTCCAAGGGACTCTCAAGAGTCTTCTCCAACACCACACTTCAAAACCATCAATTCTTCAGTATTCAGCTTTCTTTATGGTCCAATCTGGCACCCATACTGGAAAAACCATAGCCTTGACTAGACGGACCTTTATCGGCAAAGTCATGTCTCTGCTTTTTAACATGCTGTGTAGGTTGGTCATAGCTTTTCTTCCAAGGAGAAAGCGGCTTTTAATTTTGTGGCTGCGGTCACTGTCCCTCGTGATTTGGGAGCCCAAGAAAACTCTGTGGTGCTCTTTAAAGACCTGGAATGTCCAGGGCAGTGTTCCTTGGCATGTGGTCCCAACCAGCAGGATCCACGGCGAGAGCAGCACACGCTAGGAATGCAGACGCTCAGGCCCGGCCCAAAGCCCTAAACCAGAGTCACTGGTGGAGGAGCCCAGGACTCTGTCTCGAGAAGTCTCCAGATGATGCTCAGGCCTCTCCGATCAGGTGTGCAGAGCACTGCTCCAGGAACGCAGAGGGCGGACGTCCTTCCTGCCATTTCTGATGTAACAGACCACTTTAGATACACACTTTAGCAAAATCAGCAAATGTCTTAAAACGACCGATTCAGTGAAGAGCCAAATATGTTCTATTTTCCCCCACCCTTTCTTGTTTTCCCTGAATTCTGGAAGAATGGTACGGCACTGAAGGATCATCAAAGTCACACATTTTAAAAAGACGTAACAAGGGTGAAAGGCTTTTAAAGTGTGGCAAAGTCAATGATGGAATAACGGAAAAATTAAAATCCCCTGGAAGAAGAGGGCAGAACTGCATCCAAAATGTTACCAGGACTTATTCTGTAACAGAAAAATAAACATCTCTGCTAGACTCAGGGGAAACTGAACTTCCCCTCTGTCCCAGAGCTCTCTGCCCAGGGAATGCACCCACCCTCCTGCTGGGGGCCACCTCCTCCAGGGAGCCCTCACCCACCCATCCCTAAACAGCAACACAACTAAATCCTACGGCATGCCAAGGGTTTTCTTTACTTAGTTGGTTTTTTATTGGTTTTGGGGGATGGACAGGGGGCCCTATGTGTCCTGTGGGTAGTCCTCGGACCAGGGATGGAACCCATGCCTCCAGGATGGGAGGCGCAAAGCCTTCACCACTGGACCACCAAGGAAGTCCCTCGGGGCTTTAAATATGCTTTCTAGAAATACCTAACTGCCCTCACGAAAGTCAGATCATTCGGAGCCCTCCATGATCCAGGGGAGCCACGGAACCGACCGCATCAGCAGGGCGACCACAGCTGGACCCGGATAACCTTAATGAAGGCTAATTGCGCAGGTGCTCGAAAACCCCAGGCATCTGGGCACACGCATTTTAGATCTGCTCACAGCCTCCATCCACTTTCGGAGGTGGGTACCATTACCCTTCTCCTTTTCCAAACAAAGGGCCAGAGCCTTGGAGGGGCATCACTCAGTCGCACAGCAGTGCAGGGAGGGAAGGCACAGAAATCTGAAGCCATGACTCCAGAGGGCCAGCTCCTGCCTTAGGAGGCGAGAAACGGAAGAAGGAGGGGAGGGTGGAGGCGGGTTGCCTGGACCTACCTGTCCCTTGCCGGCTATGACTTTAGCTCGGGGTGCCGGGGGTGCCCGCTTCCCATGTCCTGGAACCGAGCTCCATAGCCACGGTTCCGCCATGGCCTCTGCTCCTGTCTTCACGTGGCTTTAGCTTTATGGCAACAATCACGCCAAGAGGGCACCACCCTGCAGAGGGGGAAGTGCTTTTCAGGCTGTGGCTGGATACACAATGGACAAGGAAAACCCTCTTTCTGGGGTGAGAAGCACTCAGGGGAAGTCACCTCACTGCTGACCTTTAAGGCACTTTAACAGAGTCTGACAGTCGCCTGCAGGCTCCTTAGGGACCCTCAAGATGCAGTGTGAGGAGAGAGCAGAGCTGGACAGTCCATGGCCCATCAGCAGCCTGGATGCAGGGCGAGAGCATCATCACAGTTTCACAACCTGTCCTGAACGAGGGGCTGACGGTCAAAACAGAAACCAAAGCCCACTGCCCCGGGGGCAGGGGAGGTGGGGGGGGCGGTATTTGCGTGCAGGAAGCTAGTGCCAACCAGGAAAGGAAGACAGAAGAGAAGGGAGTAGCCCTACACCCACAGCAAAGCCCTTGCCAACACTGGCCCGAAACGGCAAGGCTTTCTAAGAATAAAAGGAGGGTGAGGCTCAAGAAAAGAAGTCACTTGTGCTCATCTCCATCACCCCAGAGTTCTTGATCTTCTTTTACGACTGTATGTGGAGGCAGAGGAGAGGAGGCTGCATTAACTAAAGATTGAATTTTTCTGAAATGGCAACAGTCTGCTCTAGACTGATGGGAAAGCAGTGGCTGCATGGTCCTTGGTGAAGGAAGAGGGACCCCCACCCCCCACCTGGGCTCCCCTTGAACTGGTCAGCCATGAGCTTTGACCATAAAATGATGAGATGAAACTACAACTTCCGTGAAAATTCATTCCAGACCTAAAATTCTACCATTAAAAAAAAGTTTATTGAAGTATATAGTTGATTTTCAATGTTAATTTCTGCTGTATAGCAAAGTGATTCAGTTACACATACAGGCACATTCTTTTCTTTAATATTCTTTTCCAGTATGTTTATCAGGAGATGCTGAATACAGTCCCCTGCGCCACACAGTAGGACCCTGCTGCCTCTATCCATCCTACATGCACCTGCTGGTTCCCAGCTCCCAGTTCTTCCCCAAATTCTACCATGCTGACATCAGAAAATCAACCCCAGGTGTTCACTGGAAGGACTGAGGCTAAAGCCGAAGCTCCAGTACTTTGGCCACCTGATGGGAAGAGCTGACTCACTGGAAAAGACCCTGATGCTGGGAGGGATTGGGGGCAGGAGGAGAAGGGGACGACAGAGGATGAGATGGCTGGATGGCATCACCGAATCGATGGACGTGAGTTTGGGTGGACTCCAGGAGTTGGTGATGGACAGGGAGGCCTGGCGTGCTGCGGTCTGTGGGGTCACAAACAGTCGGACACGACTGAGCGACTGAACAACGAGAACATCAGGATTCCTTTCTGAGGCCATCACAACTGATTCCTCAACTGAAAGCCTCGACAGAGCAGGTTGAAACAGTCTGATCTGAAACGTTCAGGCGACGGAGGTGCCCTCGGGTAGATATTTTCTCCTCCTCAGCAAGCCACTAGAATACTCTAAGGGCAGGGCAGACTGTGACTGTCACGACGGTAAACACAAACTCGTTTGCATGCAGTTGTGACCAAACATTTAACCAGCATCTTCAAAACCAGCGACCTGAAAGGTGCCCTCTGGTGCTTCCCTGTGGCTCAGAGGGAGAGACATCTGCCCGCCAGTGCGGGAGACACGGGTTCAGTCCCTGGTCGGGGCAGCTAAGCCCGTGCGTCACAGCTACTGAAGCCCAGTAGCCCTGGAGCCCAGGCTCTACGACAAGAGAAAGCACAGCACTGAGAAGCCCCCACACCGCAACTGGGGAGCAGCCCCCACCTCTAACCGCAACTAGAGAAAAACCTGCGTGAAGCCACGGAGACCCAGCACAGCCGTTAATAAACAAACTTTTAAAATGCAATTTTAAAAAAAGGTGCCCTCTGTGTTGTCACTGGGCAACACAGAGCCCCTCCAGTCGACTTTCCAGGGCAAGGATGACCGTGCTCCCCCGACCTCCTTCATGGTAGCGACATCTACCTTTGTGAGCAACCCCAGCCCACCACTGCTTTCCTACAGAGTTAATTATCTTTCTGCTCTCCTTCTCTCTTGTCCTAGGGCAGTGCACAGGGCCACAGTCAGCAGCCCCCTCCTGGACGGGGCCCCCCTAGCACTCAAAGATGTTCCATACAAGCCATTCTTTAAAGACAGCACGCACGGCCTGCCAGGGGCGTGACACCAGCCTCATGGCCACAGTCCTCTGTGTGCGTGTCGGTCCAGTCTCAGATCCCCGAGCGCCTTTTAGCCAACTTCTCAGAGGCTGTCTCGTGGTCCGAGTGCCAGACTCAGCACGGCCTTGTGCTTATCTCATGTGGATGGTGTGAATGATTCCTTCCAGGTGGAGACACTGTAGGTGGCCTCGAACTCGGGAGCCTGAATGTCTGCAAGTGAACCGTCCAGGGCAGAGGACGAGCGAGTAGCAGACCAGTGGGCCTCTCCTGTGGTTTCACGGGGCTGGCTCCCTGGAAAGGCCTGTGTGAGCACCAGTGAGTCCGAGAAGGAGCAGCCAGACCTAGAAAGTCCCCAGGGACGGGCGGACGGACGCGTGCACACATCGGTGGACACGTCACATGACGGGATGGGAGCGAGCTGGCCTCAAGCTCCGCTCCCCCTTCTCACTCCGCCTCCGGATTAGCTAATCAGCAAGAACTCTGGCTGCTCTCGCAGACTCTCTTCTCCCATCCTCCCATCCTGCCTCCAAGGAGTTGGTCCCGACCACCTGCAGCGGAAACAGCTGAGAATCCCTGGACATCTTTCTTCCCAGGTCAGAGAGCTGGTTTGTTTTCGGGGTGGGAAGGCAGCCTGCAGTCGGGCACCCNTGGCGGAGGACACGGGGAAATGAACACACATCACCTGCCAAGTGGGCAAGCAGACAGGGGCCCCTGTTCTAGAACGATTATTTCCTACAGTGCGGTGACCATGTTACAGCAATAACATCATTTGTGAAAGAGAGAACACGCGTATTATATATATTTTTTTACATTTAGAGGTCGATGTCACTGAAAGTCGGAGGGGAGAAAAGCAAAACTCTGCATGGGGCCAGAAGGCAGCAGCAAGGAGACCAGTCAGCGGCCACGTGGGCAGGAGCGGAACCCGGGCGCCCAAGAGGACGGGGTGCCACCAGCTCCGAGGCCCCAGCTCGCTGACATTCACCAAAGAGCTGCTCGAACTGCTCCCAGGAATGCTCAGGCAGGCTTTCAACACACATACGCGCACATACACACACACGAAAGGCATTTCTTTTCTAATTATAAGTTTCCCTAAAACACAACCAAGACATATTTTAAAAAGCAAAAAAGAATTCCACATTTGGGGGCCAATCACATACTTCTGTAGAGTTGCATGTGTCTGAACTAGATCTGTAAGATTAGGGAGTTTTTTTTTAAAAAAGTTTAAAACTCCCATTATACATTGTCTCAGGTAATGTGTAGGTCTGCATGGCTAACGCTGGCTGGCGAGTGGTTTACGGGAAATACCGTCCGATCATAACCTGGCTTTCCCCAGGGCAGGGGACTGTTGGCAGGCGTCAGGCTGGCCATTACAGAAAGGCTAAGACCTGATTCTTGGGCAAGAACACACTCAGAGGCAGACAGAGTTGCTTCCTAAGCCACCTCAATCCAGCTCAACAGGTCGGGGCTCTTCTCCCCAATTCTTTCTGACCCACCAAACATCACACAGTTCTCCTTCAAGGGGAAAGATCACACCTGCCTTCCTGCTCAGTCAAGCAGGCTTCCCAAGGTGGCAAAGGGTCTGTCCTTTAGAATTTGCCCCCAAAATTTTCTTAAAAGATGATGGGGGTGGTTAAAAATGGTGGCAGGCAAGGGAACATACAAACAACTCGAATATGCCAGCCTGGCGCGTTCATGGCCTCTGCGGCACACACTCCCAATCAGACAGCTTAATTACAGACCTTCACAGTTTATGAACTAGACGTGCCAGGAAGCAACCAGGAAACGCCACTCGGGACTGCTCTCTCATTCAGCTGAGCCTGTGCGTCTACCAGTGGTAGAGACG
Source organism: Redunca redunca (assembly GCA_006410935.1). NCBI lineage: Eukaryota > Metazoa > Chordata > Mammalia > Artiodactyla > Bovidae > Redunca > Redunca redunca. Next base: position 20,125 of record SJYQ01096542.1, read on the forward strand.
GTTCTTGGGAGTTTCAGGATTTCTTGGCTTCTGAGCTCTGAGATGGGAACTCTGGGGTGGGGTGGAATGTGCGGCTCCTTCCTTTTCTGGAAGACAGCCCCTCTGCCCTGTGGCGGGCTGGCCTCTGCTGACCCTTGATCTCCTGCAGGTGGGGGACAGACAGCACCTACCCTCTTGGCCTGGGGCCGCAGGGGCTATGGGGGATCATTTTTAACTGTGAGGGAAAACAGCTGGAATCTCGGGAGATGGGCCGGCTTCAGTCTCCAACAGAGGCAGGAAATGTTCCAGCGGCTTCAGCTCTCAGAGCATGACGTCTCCATACATCTGGGAGTCCAGCCCCTGACTGACCAGGCCCGCACACCCAGGCACCTCTGGGTCGAGGGATGCCCTCTGCAGTATGATGCTGTGATGCCCACCACCACCCCGGGGCAGGGAAGGTGGAGACGAACTGGGCTGCCCTAGAAGCTGACCGCCACTTCCCCAGGGGACACCAATAACCCGGGGGGATCCTCACGTCAAGGGACACATAGGTCTTCTTGAGCAACTGTAGGTCTCCGAGCCCTAGATGGGTAAGTCACAACTAGGAACAACGCAGATTTCCCCCAGAGGGAAACTGTCTGCTCCGGATGACCTTATCAACTCCTGGGTCCCTCAAGACCTTGAAAATAATCTGAAAAGGAAGTTCCAGCACAGTGGCCTTTGAAGTTGATCTTCTCCGCTCTGCAAAGCAGAACCGGATGGTCCAGCCACACAGCGGGCTGAACCACGGGGTTCGGGTTTGACAGACCAAAGTGCGGCAAGCCTCTCTCTGCTCTGCTATCTCTGAGTGAGAGAGACTCCCTGAAATTCTTCGGCAAACAGAACACACCTCGTGTGCGCCCAGAAACACAGTGGACGCCCAGCCCCTACAGGCTGGAGGGGAAGCAGGGAGAGATGGACCCAGGACACTCCGCCCCGTGAGATCACCCCCGATGTGTGTACATCTGCCCTGAGCTTCGCCCCTCACCCCCAGCAGCCGCTGAGCCACGGCTCCAGCTGCAGAAATAAATTCCCTTCTCGGCCTCCTCTCCTGCCCATCCTGGAAACACTGGGATTTCCCCAGGATTCTCGTCCAGGAGGAGTTCACCCACCCCCACGGCCTGCTCTCCATCTCCAGATGACCTTCAAATGGACACCCCTGCTCAGAGTAGAGCTAGGGGGCCACTGGCTCAACAACCTTTCCCACAAGCCCACTCAGCTGTCCCATGGAAGCCCCCACGCTCAGCAGGAGCGTGGCCAACTCGGAACTCAGCCGGGTCCCTCCCGAAGCCTGAGTGCCACCGTGATCCACCCAGCTCCCCGCCCTCGGCCTTTCTCTGCCAGATGCAATCAACCATCAAGTCCTGGACTGGCTCGTCTGAGATCTCTCCACAACTGCTGCCCCGCCTCCATCCCCACTGCCATCTCCAGGCCAGTGGTTCTCAGTGGGGAACACCGGATCCGGACTGTCTGCAGACATGTCCGGTTGTCACACCTCAAAAGGGGTGCCCTGGTGCCTAATGGGCAGAGAGGCCAGGAACGCTGCTGACCACCCCGCCATGGCCAGCAGGCCAGGTCAGCCAGCCAGGCGAGCAGGACAGCCCCCTGCTAGTGTCAGGAGGGCTGACGGTGCAAATATCCCCGTCTTGGGCCAACACCATCCCTCTCCTGGATTATGGCCAGCTGCCCCACCGGACTCTCCCCGCCTCCAGTCCCTGCTGGCCCAGACTGCTCCGCAGGGAAGCCAGAGCAACCTCTGGCTCCAGGACACACGTGATCATAGTATTATATGTGTGCACACAGTTGTGTCCAACTCTTTGCGACCCCATGGAGCCCGCCAGCTCCTCTGTCTGTGGAATTCTCCAGGCAAGAGTACTGGAGTGGGTAAGCCATTTCCTTCTCCAGGGGACCTTCCTGACCCAAGGATCGAACTTGCGTCTCCTGAATTGGCAAGTAGGTTCTTTACCAAGGAGCTACCTGGGAAGTGGATCACAGTTTTACTCTCCCCTCAATCCTAAAAAGGAGGGCCAACGACAGAGAATCTCCCCACTCACAGACAGCTGCTATTCACACTGCAGAGTTTTCTTTCTGGTCTTTTATCTGGATGGATGGATGGATGGATAAGGTAGATTGATTGACTGATTGACTCTGGCTTGCCAGGGGCTCAGTGGTAAAGAATCTGCCTGCAAGAGACCTGGGAGACACAGGGTCGATCCCTGGGTTAGGAAGATCCCCTGAAGAAGGGAAGGGCAGTCCACTCCAGTACTCTTGTCTGGAAAATCCCATGAACAGAGGAGTCTGGTAGGTTATAGTCCATGGGGTGAAAAAGAGTCAGACATGACTTCACAACTAATCAACAATATACAGACTCTTGATGTAAGTGGAAAAAAAAAATTTGGGGGGGAGAGCAAAATTGAGATAGTATTCATCATACTATTTTGCGGTTTGTTTTAACTGAATAACATGGACATTCCCTCACATCATTTTGCAGTTTATCAGCTTATTCACAGTTTTGTAGCAGAGCACATACTCACTCTCTGTTTTCTTCACTCTTTCAATCAATGTTTCTGGGATGCTTGACGTGCAGTCGAGGGATGAGACTAAGTCGGAGTCCCCCCAGGGGTTCCCTTCCCAGAGCCGCAGCTACAGCAGTGCCAGGCTCACCTTTCAAGGCCCTAACAGTACAGGGCCAAACGCAGGCGTCAGGTCTAACTTCCTGCTTCAGAGCCAAGGGCCCCGAGGCCCGAGGAGGCAGGAGGGTCGGTACTCAGGCGCAGAGCTGGTATGTGACCAGCATCCTGACGCCCACCCTTCACTCCCCTGGCTGACATCCGGAGAGGTCTGAAACACGCCGCCCTCTGGCCTGGAGCGTCCATCGTCGTGTTCTCCTAAAGACCATTCCAGTTCGTGATCCTGTGAGACGCTGTGCATCCCGTGACCCTACAAGGCAGGTCTTAATCTTCATTTTACAGAGAAGGAGACCAAGGTCAAGAGCGAGCGTCCCACACTGGGTGCGGAACTGCACGCTGAGTCGGCCACATTTCCAGTTTTCCTGGGGCTGCTGTGCTGACGCTCTTTAGCTGGGTGCCGTAAGCCGCAGAAATTTACGGTCGCTCAGGCCTGGGGGCTAGGCGTCCGGCAAAGTGTCTGCAGGGTGAGGGTTCCTCTGGGGGCCTGAGGGAGGACCTGACCAGGCCTCTCCCACATCTGGGGGCTCTGAGGGCCAGCCCAGGTGCTCCTTGGATGGCGGCTCTCTTGCCTTTACCTTCTTGGGGCATTCTACCCGTGATGCACAAATCTCCCCCAGTTATTAGGACACCGGTCATGCTGGATCAGGGCCTGCCCTCTCCTGGAGGACCTATTCTTAAGGAATGACATCTGCCATGACCTCATGTCCAAAGAAGACCATATTCTGAGCTACTGGGGAGGCAGGACTTCAGCATATGGATTCTGGACGGGACACAGTCCAACCCGTAACAAGCAGTGGACACAAGATTCCGTGAGGCTGACTCACCTCCCAGCCAGGGGGTTCCTGGGAACACCGGTGCAGGGCCCCGGGGGATGGGTCGTCTAGGAGTGGGTGCTCGGGCCAGACGGAGGCTGGCTTCCGGACAACACCTCTTCCACCCCAGCATTTACCCGGAGGGCTGCACACCGACATCCTTTTCCAAGGTCATGACCATTCCCACAATCAGAGAGCCTTCCCCTTCTATTCCGTCAGCAGGGGTGTCGTTATTCTTCGGAAGAGTCAGCCCGAGAATCACAGTGCACAGGACGCCCCCATCTCTCTGCTTGTGGCCAAAGCCCCGGAAAGGCGGTCCAAGGAGCAAAGGCCCGAAGCACTTGCCTGAAGAAAAGGACAATCGAGCTGGGCGGCTCGTTCTCCAGAACCCTCTGTCCGTAAGCTGGGATTTCACAGAACTGAAGGAAAGTCACCTGCACAGGAGGTGCTATCCCCACACCCCAGGAGGCCGCTCCCCGCGGGAGTGAGGAAGCGCTGGGAAAGGCCTCGTCGACAGCTCTGACACCGACTCTAGAAAAGTCACTCCTCTAGCCGATTCCTCCTAAAAGGAAACCCAAGCGCGCTCCTGCTCCGCCTCCTCATGTCTCAAGGACGGAACCCGCTGTGGCCAAACCGTTTAAAATAACCTCAGCAGGACTTCCCTGGTAGCCCAGGGGTAAAGAGTCTGCCTTGCAACAGAGAGGACTCAGAGTTCGATCCCTGGTCGAGGAACGAAGATCCCACATGCCTCGGAGCAACAAAGCCCAAGCGCTGCGATTCCTGAAGACTGTGTGCTCTGGAGCCCACGAGCCACAACTACAGAGTCTGAGTGTCCTCGTCGAACGATCTCGCACAACGCAACAGCGATCCCGCATGGCGCGGCGAACGCCCAAAGCAGCCAAATAAATAGAAATTGTTAAATAACCTCAGGAACTGGAATGTTTCTGAATGATGGATGAAAAAAGTAATCCATTTTCCATACCTGGAGACTCCCCTGAGCTGTTAGAGCAACTACTTTTCCTAAGAAGACTACCAGGTAAGATGAAGGTCAAACCGTATCAGCAGAAACAGGGGAACCAGAGGATACGCCCGCATCTCGCGGAGCTGACGCCTCTCTGGATCACGTGAGCCTGGGCGGGTTTCTCATTGTGGCTTCCAGAGCAGCCAGCAGAGGCTCACAGAGGCTGGATGCCTCACTCACGGCCACGCAGCTGAGCTCTGAGCTGCTTGCTGCTCAGGCGTGTCGGATTCTGCGACCCCACGGACTGCAGCGCGCCAGGCTTCCCTGTTGTTCGCTATCGCCCGGGGCTTGCTCAAACTGAGTCCACTGAGTCGGTGACGCCATCCAACCATCTCATCCTCTGCCGTCCCCTTCTCCTCCCACCTTCCATCTTCCCCAGCATCAGGGTCTTTCCCAGTGAGTTGGCCCTTCGCATCGGGCGGCCAAAGTATTGGAGTCCCAGCTTCAGAATCAGTCCTTCCAATGAATATTCAGGACTGATCTTTAAGATAGACTGGTTGGATCTCCTTTCAGTCCAAGGGTCTCTCAAGAGACCAACACTACAGTTCAAAAGCATCAGGTCTTTGGCACTCAGCTTTCTTTATGGTCCAACCCTCACATCCATACGTGACTACTGGAAAAAACCATAGCTTTAACGGTATGGACCTTTGTTAGCAAAGTGACGCCTCTGCTTTTTAATATGCTGTCCAGGTTCATAATAGCTTTCCTTCCAAGGAGCTCTAAGGTCAGATTCAAATCCAGGACACCTGCTGCTTATATCAACAGGTATCTCCTGACCCTGGATACCACAGACCCTGGGCACCAGGTTGTGCAAGATTCGTCATCAGGGAAGAAACAAGTCACGCTTCCGAGGGGGGAGCTGGCCTCGACTTGAGGCCCTGAAAACCCACACAGACCTGCCAACGACAGCCACCCACCAAGTCCACCTGTGGACGGAGGATCGGAGGGATAGGGGGAGGCGGGGGGAAGACAGGGACCACCGCTCTGTCCATTCATTCATCCTACGAAAGGTACAGACGGGGCCCTGACCACAAGCCAGAGCTCTTTCAGCACAAGCTCTCTCACTAGAAATTCAACGCTCATTTCAACACTTTGGAAAAAGATTCCATTTTGACCCAAATAAAAACCAGCATTCTCAGGTTCAACGGGATGATTAAAGGGAGAAAGGGGAGACATCCGATGAAAACACAGCCACAAAAGCAAGGGGCTCGGGCCTCGCTCCGACTGGGATGCTGACAACCGAAAGCGTAGCAGAGAAGGTCCCTCGAAGCCCCCGGGGGGCTCACCTTTCCTAACTGTCCTCGGGGTCGGGACACACAGCTGGCCCGCAGTACACGCGGTGGAAACGGTTAGAGACGGGCTTCACTCACAGCCTGAGCAACTCGGTTTCGACACAAGGAATAACCTTCTGATGGACAGTTTCTCAGCTCCGGTTCCCGTGAGAAGCTGTAAACAAGCCTCTTCTGGTGGGATCGAGGGTGGGGGTACTGGAGGAGAACTTCCAAGGCTGGGGCTCTCCACTGTTTTATACAGTGTCGCGCAGAGGGGCATAATTATGAAAATGACAGTGCTGTGACTTGCGTGGAAGACTCCTAAGGATGTGAAATGAAATGTAAACACACATCCACAGTTACGTTGTTTACACACACAGCTTTCAAAAAGCAGAACTCTCATCCAGAGACAAGCCAGTGCAAACTCATCCCATAAACGACCCCCAGGACCCCAAGGAGAAGAGACACAGTGGTGGGACAATCAAGGGAAAAGCCCCACTGTCTGTCTTCAAGTCACAGCTGCTTCTCTTCAAGTTCCAGCGTTCAGCCCCCGTGCACGGGTCTTGCCCCACCCTGAGGCTTAGGGAAAAATCAGGGCCCGCCTCGCTGCCGGTTTTGTGAGAGGGGCTCAAGCAAAGCAGAACGCAGAAGCCCACCAAGCTCGCCCAGAGGGAGGGGTAAGGCTGCCCGCTGGGCTGCCGACTTCGAAACAGAAATGCCTCCTACACAAGTTAGGGCCAGGAAGATCTGCCAACCCGGCTGTCTCTGTTTTCCAGCCGCTGGGCTCCAGGACCTTCCTCTGCAACCATGATGTCCATCCCAACAGGCAAATCAAGGTAACAGCACATGCACTAAAGCTCCCCTGGCACGCCATCGGGCACCACGAAAGGAAGGCTGGGCAGACGAGCAGCCAGCGGCCAGCTCTCCTGCCTCCTGATTAAATCGGCGGGCTCTGTTCTGCAGCAGAAACACAACCACCTCATCAGCAAGGAGAGACGACAGAGCCTCGCTCCCCGGAGAAGCCAGCTGGAACTAGAAAAACAGAAGCAGCCGGAGCTTCTTGTTTGCAGCCGTGACGTGCCCAAGCCTGCCTGACTGCGGCTCAGAAAACCAGCCGTGTAGAACTCAGCCATCAACCGACGGTCGCCTGACAGCCTCAGGTGTATCTTGGATCTGGCAGCTCACCAAAGCCTGGACCGTCATCATGGAGCTGGCGAGGCAGAGGGGCCACCAAAGAGCACGTCCCCCGGCCCCAGAATACGGCCTGCGGGTCTCAGCTTCGGCCAAGCAGCCTCTTGGAAACTCTGCTCAAGGGGTGAGAGGTTCACCCCCTGAAAGACAGACTGTTAATTCAGCTTGAGACACTGAACTGCAGGGGCAGTCAGCCTCCCGGGTCTCCTGGACACCACATTCTCACTTTGTGTACAAATCACAGGCCTCTGGCCACATATGCCTGGGAACCCCAACTAAGAGTGGCTTAAAGCAGACAGAAAGGCAGGCCCCTCCCGTCAATGGAGTGTCGAGGTGGGCTGTCCCACATAAGGCTGGGAGGGTGCTCCACAAACCTGGACCCCTTCCACTTCCAAAACGGAAGGGGCCCCAGGAGGAGAGACCTGGGTTAGATCCCTGGGTTGGGAAGATCCCCTGCAGGAGGGCATGGTGACCCACTCCAGTATTCTTGCCTGGAGCATCCCATGGACAGAGGAGCCTGGCGGCTACGGTCCATGGGGTCGTAAAGAGTCACACACGACTAAGGGACTAACACACGCAAAGAGGAGAGAACAGAGAGGAAGGGGTGAAGGGGCAAAGGTGCAAAGGGACCCCCCCACCCCCCGCTCTCCTGGAAGGAGGTTGACCAGAAGCTGCCACATAGCAGCCCCAGCTGCATCTCAGGAGAGCAGCCACCCCCCCACAGCAAGAGGGCAAGTGTGGGTCTTTACTCTGGGGACCCCGTTGCGGACTGGGACCAAGAACTACCTGTGCCTCGTTAGCACTCCCCACCGGCCACAGGCATGCCTACGCGTGTTTCCACGCAGCTCTCACTGCATTTTCAGTGCAAGCATGTTACATAGATATTACCCCCTTTTCCAAGGTACACAGAGGCTCTAACACCTCACCCCGAAGTCCAGCCCACGGCAGCTGCTCCTGAGGGTTGACTGTGCACCCCGGCAGGCCAGAAGAAGCACAGTGTTAGAAGGGGCAATGCCCAAGCCTGGGAGCCTCTGGTGGGAAGGCAGGCCAGCCACAGCGGGCACCACACATTCCGGTTCGTGGGCACAAGGCCCCTCTCGACCAATGATGCCCGGCCAGCCGGCCAACCCCACCCTACCCCTCCCCAACCGCCCAGATCCGGCTGGTCAGGGGTGGCCCACCCATTGACCTTCCCGGTGTCACCCCACAAGCCTCGCGTGGCTTTTCAGTTCAGCTCTTCTGAAGCGCCCTGTCCGAGTCCTCTGGGGGACACCCTTTCATGATCCCCGCCCCCCAGGATCTGAGCATCAGGACCGATTCGGCTATTTACACATGAGAACAGAAACAGAGCTTTCTCCGTGTGTGCTTATCTGCAGGAGGAATGAACCCTGATGATGTGGGCTGCACCCCCGCCCCCCACTCCAGATTCCCACTCGGGGGTCGCCCTGGGATCTGGGCCTTGCCGGTGTATTTGCATAAGAAGGCGCTAGCCGGTGGGCCCTGTCAAAATATTTTGTGACGGACCAGAGATGCGTTTGATGACAGGGTTCACCGTTGCCAGGGAATGTGTTCACAATATGTTTCCACAATCTGCCGCCGGCTCTCGGAGGCGGGCTCTTTGTTTTGATCGGGCTGTGCGCGGGACTGTCCCTTGGGCTCATACATTATGCAGGCCCGGGCGGCCCACAGGCCTGGGTTCACATAATTAGGGGGAGGCGGGGCTGACCGTTGCCATGGCGGCACTCTGTGCGGATAAAGGACAGGTGCCCCCCACCCCTGCCAGAGCCACTGGGCTGCCAGACAGCATCAAGGCAGCGAAGAAGCAGAATCACTGAACGTGAAGACTGAAGCCTAACAGGGCCCACTGCCCCCCTCCACGTGTCCCTGAGCCTCTGAGAGGTACACAGAAGACGGCTGTGCCACGTTATGATGTGACATGGAAGATGCGTCGGCCAGGAAGTCCAGCAAAACATTAATGATCACGCGTAATAGGTTTTCTCAACGGTATCTTTCCTTCTATCATGTGTTTTACTTGGCATAAAACCTCCCTGTGATGCACTACTTTGCAGTTTCACATATATGTATTACTACTCTACTGGAAAAAAATGCGATGAGGTCTTCCATACACAGTGATGGAATGGTGAATACCTGCTTCAGAAGCCCTTGGGACTCATGAGGCTTCATAAACATCCACTGAGTGACAGTCACTGGCTGCCTTCCATGACGTCCTCTCCCTCGGGTTAGCAGCAGTGGCCCCCATGCTGGACGCTTGGTCCCCAGCCTGGAGATGCTCCTCCTGCGTGCCCATCATGTTCTCCTTCTCCTGGTCTGCAGCGTCTGGCTGTGCCCACGGCATCCTGACCCACCCGCTGCCTGCCTGCCTTCTGCTCCTGAAGCCTCACTGCAAAAGCCCGCCGGGGCCTGGCCACCTGCACAACCAGCCTCCACCTCCCCTCGCTCCTCCAGGCCTCTGGGCACGTGCATCTGCTCACCCATCCCCCTACCCAGACTACACGTCCAGGCTGCCCTTCTGCCAAGCCCACCCCCAGAAACCCAGCAAAGAGCTCCTCTGTGCCGGCCCCACCCTGCCCGGTGTCCCTGCCTCTCCCCGGGGTCCTCCGGCGGGGACACCAGGCACGAGGCCACAGCCACGGTCCAGCTTCCTGCCCTCTGGTCCACCAGCAGCCCCACTGCAGCGAAAGCATCGGAGACGGCGATGCTTCATGCAGTCGCCTCCATCCGCGCCGACAGACTCTTCCCAGAGCCTTCCGAGCCCTGACTCACTGGGGTCTCACGCCCCCTCTCCTCCCACCACAGCTGCCCTGCGGGACACTGGCCTAGCAAGTGAGTGGGGGCCAGGCCGTCTTCCCACGTGGACCAAGCACACAGTGCCCACTCGGGTCCTCCCTCCCTTCTCTTCCAGCAAGCATGTCCTTCCTAAGTCCACCCTTCCCCTCTCCAGTCAAGAAGACTCCAGGACACATTTCTCCAGTTCTGACGCATCCTCATCATCCTTCAGGTAGAACTCAAAATTAACATTCAAACCACTGATAAAAATTGTGCCCCCCTACTGCCCAAAATTCCCGTTCTCAGCAATAAACATGAGCCCTGATGGTGTCCTGTCCCAGGGAAAACACAGCAGGGGGTGGCGGAAGGCTCGGTCGGGACACAACGTTTTACTGTGACTTTCCCGGAATGGTGAGCTGGCAGGAGCCACTCCCGAATGAAGACTGGAACCGGACTTGGTATCTCGAGGGCCAGCAGTGGAGGCTATGGAGATGAGCACGACCGAAGAATCCGAGGACCGCACCCCTGGCCGCTGTCCAACCAAAGCAAAAGGACTCAGCTCCCCTCACGAGACAGGCCGGGCCTCTGTCCTACACAGTCTCCACAGCATCAAATTGAATAACAGCACACGCAGTCTAGCTGGAAAGTCAACTTTACGAGAACGATGAAAATACACTCAGTACACCTACATGGTGGTTGGGCCCCTTTCTGCTGGATTTCAACCATGAAACCCACCAGGACCTACAACAACACAGGTTAAGAAACGATGGCCCGTGGGCTGTATCCAGCCCAGCGTGTGTTTTTGTGAATAACGTTTTACCAAAACTCAGCCATGACCATTTGTTTACACATTTTCACAAAGCAGCTGAGACGCCGCTTAAGGAGTGGGCAGCCCGCAGCGCCTGAAATACTCACCGTCTGGCCCTTTCCAGAAAGTGTTCGCTGACCTCCACAGAACTTCTAACCTCAAAGGTATTTTGTTTACAAAAAAAGAAAATTCTACTGTCATTCAAGCTACTTCTTCTTATAGAACCTTCAGAAATACGTGATCCTCTAAAAGAAGAGGAGTATGTGTGTAACAAAAAAATAAAAGGGGAAAAAATAACGCCTGTAAAACCCACCGTCCTAACCACAGCCGTCCTGGTGAGCTACCCTTCCAAACTTCCAGACGCAGCTGTCCTTTCACGAGATGACGGCCTTAACCTCACATCACCACTCACCGAGCACCGGGGCCTGTCCCGTGGGCCTTACCTGGGTCTCCCCGCTAACCCATCAAAGAATCTTACAAGGGAGAGTGGGCAGCTGTATTCGGTTATCTCTGCTCACAACACAGACATAAGCGTGGACACTTACATTTCCCAACGTTTTGACTCATAAAATGGAGCAACAAATACTTGTGCCTTCTTTCTACAAACACCTCTAATATTCTCCTTTCCTGTAATACTGAATAGACTGTTCAGTAGGAAAGCGCATTCCCAATAGAATATTATAGGAAAGTATACTATTCTCGAATTTCTAGGCCAAACGTGTGAACATTTTGAAGGCTTCCACCCCTTGCTGTCACGCTTCCAGATGAACTGGCCGTTGTATACTCCCTTCCAGGAACACGTGACAAGGCCCTGAATTATTTTATGTTAACCTTCCGTCGGGAACAGCATTAAACAATGATCACCATGAAAAGTCCCAGCTGAAAGAAAGCAAGACACTGTTGTCTACAGTTCACGCACGTGATTATGGACAACTTCACACTAGAGCTGGGCAGACATTCTAAATACACGTGCAGACATCCTAAATACATCCTAAATACATGCCTTTATGTGTGGACCATCTTTTAAATCCCTTTCAAGCTGAAGCTTGCAAGGAGCTAAAATCTGGTGACAAGGCTGAAAAACTAGGTATTTTGCTGGGGTGATAACAACGCATCTTCATATAACAGCGGACACAGTCCACGGCGCATTCCCTTTCAATCAGACCACTGGCAACACACCTTCCTCACGAATCGCAGAGCCGCCCTGACCCCAGTCACAGGGACCCCCGGGATACCCTCCTGCTGCCTCCGCCAGCTTAGCCCAGCGCCCGAGGCCTGCTGGGCATCACACCTTGTCCAGGGAGCCTCGGCACAACCCACCCTGCACCCCCCACGACTGCAGGGGCGCCATCCCAGAGCCTGAGGTGTGGTCCTCCTGTAGCACCCTGCTAGGTGGAGGTAACTGCTACAGCCTCAGATGTCAAGGCTAGGGAGGAAAAGAGACGCACCTCGACTCCCGACTCAGTACCCTGGAGCCGTGGCCCAATTCTCTCAGTAGGACCTGAATTCCTCTTAAGCCCCCCCCGGCCCCACACACACAGCTCTAACATACATGCACTCACTGTACAGCGCACAGGAAAAGCATGTTAATATTCACAAGTCTTCACTCGTTTAAAGAAATATAGAAACCTTTAACTATGAAATCAATTCTAGCTGGAATATCCTTTTTTTATTTTTCGCTGCACTGTGCAGCCTGCAGGATCTCAGCTCCCAGACCAGAGACCGAACCCAGAGCCCCTGAAGTGGAAGTGTGGAGTCCTAACCCCGGGCTGCCAGGGGACTCCCTGAACAGAATATCCTATAGCAGGTAAAAGGAAAGAACCAGAACGACATGCATGTCTGTTTGTTTATTCGCTTACTTGTTGCTTTGGGCGCGCCAGGTCTTAGATGCTGTATGGACGCAGTGTGTGTCCTGCATGAATGCAGTGTCTATCATGTATGCAGTGTGCGTCCTGCATGCGGGTATACATACAGAAGCGGTATGCACGCAGCATACAGGACCCTCAGCGGCATCTGGGACTCAGCCCCCGACCAGGGACTGAACTCTGGCCCCCCGCACCGGCAGAGTGGCATCTCAGTCACTGGGTCACCAGAGACGCCCCCAAATGATGCGCTGTTTGCTTTTTTCACTCACACTGCAGAAGGACACAGTCAGTGTGCTACCCCGTGGGTTCTCACACAGAACACCGTGTCCTAAGGACACACGCTCGGGCCACCCTCTAAAGGGATGCGGATGGAAAGATGCAAACCGCTGTCAACACAGACGGAGCAGGTGGTGGCAGTGGGCCTCCCTCCCTCTAATGCTTTCTTTCACAAACACAAACGCAACCACACCCCACAGAGGAAAAGCAAATGGAATTTTTACATCAAGGAGGTGCACAGTCACATCGGCATGGTCCTCTCTCTGGATTTTAGAAGCTGAACCGTTTAATACTTTCAGTGAGAAGGATATAAGGTTCTCTCAACAGTTAAGAAGCTGCTTTTCAGCAGAGAGTCGCTTGGGACCGTGGCTGCAGAGAGCTGTTCTCCGGCCACCAGCTCCAGGCCGGCTGGCCACGGCTCCAAGCTCTTCTATGAGTAGTTAACGATGACCAATTCCCCTGGAGGCCCCGCTTCTGGACATAAATGGTGTGATCTAACTTATCCATGAGGCAAGCTCACACTGGAATTATCTTTCCAACGGAAACACAATATCCCTCTTGGGTACGATACCTTATTAAATCTGACCTTTTGTCGTATTACAAATACTAAGTGTTTCATAAAAGCTGGGAAACACTACAATACCCAAGAAAAATCTGACGTAGAAAGTTAATAACCTGGTGCGGCAGAGAGCAGAAATGTCATTCACGCAGAGAAGAACGCTAAAGTGAAAGGCGGGGTGAAGAGCCAAAATTCTAGAAATCCATCCCAACTGTGTCACTGGGAGGCACGCAGACCTTCCACACACGCCCAGCCTTGCTGGAAGGACCACGGCACTGACAGCTGGCCGGGGAGCGCCACGGGCGACGGGGACGATCCAGCACCGGGGCAGGGAGCAGGAAAGGTGCCTACGGAGGGGTGAAGACAAGGCCTGACCGGCGACGGCGCGTGTCACCCTGAACTGAACCCTCCGAGCGGGAGCTCTCAAAGCCACCACGTGCCAAACAAGCAGAGGCTGATAACCCGCTATTTCCAAATGAGCTAATTTTCTGTTCCCGAAACATGTTTTGCGAATGTTTACCCCAGTTGGCACGAAGCAAGGCAAATTCTGCTGTGTAGGCTGCCGCCCGGAGACTGCTGTGTTGTAAGAGGGATTCTCCATCAACAAGCAGAGGTCAGCCTACAGCACACGCGAAAATCACAAAGCAGCCAGTCAGTACGGATGCACTGTTTCTGCAGCTGCACTGGAAGTTCCGAAGGAAAGGAAAGGCCCATTTATGTACACCTCAGCATTCAAAAAACGAACGTCATGGCGTCCGGTCCCATCACTTCATGGGAAATAGATGGGGAAACAGTGGAAACACTGTCAGACTTTATTTTGGGGGGCTCCAGAATCACTGCAGGTGGTGACTGCAGCCATGAAATTAAAAGACGCTTACTCCTTGGAAGAAAAGTTATGACCAACCTAGGTAGTATATTCAAAAGCAGAGACACTACTTTGTCGACTAAGGTCCGTCTAGTCAAGGCTATGGTTTTTCCTGTGGTCATGTATGGATGTGAGAGTTGGACTGTGAAGAAGGCCGAGTGCCAAAGAATTGATGCTTTTGAACTGTGGTGTTGAAGAAGACTCTTGAGAGTCCCTTGGACTGCAAGGAGATCCAACCAGTCCTTTCTGAAGGAGATCAGTCCTGGGTGTTCTTTGGAAGGAATGATGCTAAAGCTGAAACTCCAGTACTTTGGCCACCTCATGCGAAGAGTTGACTCATTGGAAGACCCTGATGCTGGGAGGGATTGGGGGCAGGAGGAGAAGGGGGCGACCGAGGATGAGATGGCTGGTTGGCATCACGGACTCGATGGATGTGAGTCTGAGTGAACTCTGGGAGTTGGTGATGGACAGGGAGGCCTGGCGTGCTGCGATTCATGGGGTCGCAAAGAGTCAGACACGACTGAGTGACTGAACTGAACTCCTGGCTGTGGCGGCCTGGAGAACATGAGGCAATCCCCAGGAAAATGAGCTCAACTCTAGAACACGCTCAGATGCAAACTGATGAGCGCTACAGGTAACCACTGTTCCAGTCGCCCCCCTCCCTCCGGGAAGCAGGTGGGTCCCAGCCCACCCAGGCTTAAGCTTTACTGTGCCTTTCCCTTTCTTGGAGCAACACTACCAGCAGGGCTTGAGGGAGGTGGGTGGGGTGGGGTTGGGGGGAAAGTGCCTGGAGGCTCACGAGGGAGCAAGGTACCATTGTTGTATGGCAGAAACCAACACAACGTTGTAAAACATACCCCCCTCCCCCAATTACAGAGACATTTAAGCAAAAAGGAAAGATGCTGCTGGCAGAAGAGCCTGACGCATCGCAATCTACTTCCTACAGGGACTGTCCAGCGTGTGCCTGTGCAAGAAGCACCACGGGTGCATTCCCTGCAAAGGGAAAGTGAAAGCAAAGTTGCTCAGTCCTGTCCAACTCTTTACGGTCCCGTGGACTGCAGCCCACCAGGCTCCCCTGTCCATGGGATTTTCCAGGCAACAATACTGGAGTAGGTTGCCATTTCCTGCAATCTCTCTGTGTATTTCAGGAGTTGGGGTAAATGATCAGGGCTGAGAACAGAGCCTGGCCCACAGAAACATTAACTAGTGTGGTCCGAATGAGCCACGAGACCTACGTGAGTGGCCACAGAACTGCTTCCGTACCGGCCGGAGCTCCCAGGTTTACAAGTCTGGTTGTCAAAACCAACACTGGCCCAAGAGTCAAGGTTGACTTTGGGGAGCCTACAGCTAGGACCCTGGGAGTTTAGTTAAAGAAAGCACGGGCAGACCCAAGGCCACCCTCTCCCACAAGTGTCATCAGACCACACTTCCCTGGCTTTGCAGAATGGGCCCAGACACAAGATCTAGTGTTCACCGACCTGCGTGCATGTGGGCACACAGGTGAGAGGAGTGTGCCCAGTACTTAAGAGGGCTAGGATGCTACAGACCGCGGACTGGCCAGAGAGTATGTGAGAGAGTTAATTTGCTCATTCCAGAGCCTGCTGACCGTCTGCAAACACTCATAAGGCCAGCAGGGAAGTCAGGGTGGCTGGGACACAGACCGCTCTGGATGTTCTTGCCTCAAAGGGTGAAGAGAAACAGCTTTTAACCTGAGCTAATTCTACTAAGGGGCTTTCCTGGTGACTCAACGATAAAGAACCCACCTGCCAATGAAAGAGACATAGGAAATGAGGGTTCGATCCCTGGGTGGGGAAGATCCCCTGGTGAAGGAATGGCAACCCAACTCCAGCATTCCTCCTGGGATAATTCCATGGACAGAGGAGCCTGGCGGGCTATACTCAATGATGTAGCAAAAGAGTCGGGCACAACGGAGCATGCACACACATATGCCCCCACTAAATCTTATTTTGTGTAGCAAAACAAACCAAGAAAATCATTTTGACTGGCTTTCTGTCTATAGGCTCCACACAGAGGAGAAGCGAATAGGATTTTACGCTGGGCAGCAGCAAGCTGACCGCGATGCAAATTTAGATTCCATTCATCAACTGCACAATCTATAAAAGGTAGCAGGAAAAAAACCTATGGATACCAAGGGGCTTCCCTGGTGGCTCGGATGGTAAAGAAGCCTCCTGCAATGTAGGAGGCTCGGGTTCAACCCCGGGGCTGGGAAGAGTCCCCTGGAGAAGGAAACGGCAACCCACTCCAGTATTCTTGTCGGAGCTTGGCGGGCTACAGTCCATGAGGTCGCAAAGAGTCGGACACGTCAATGCACACACACATGGATACCAGGGGATATACAGGAGGTGGGGCAAATCAGGAGCCTGGGGCTGAATCGCATACACTACTGATACTATGTGTAAAATAGATACCTAAGGAGAAGCTATGCTATAGTACAGGGAACAGGACTCAGCTCCTCTGTGGTGAGCAGATTGTGAAAGAAATCCAGAAAAGAGGATGTGTGTATACATACACCTGATGCATTTTGATAGCAGAAAGTAGCACAACATTGCAAAGCAACTTTTCTCCAATAAAAATTTAAAAAAAAAGCAAAAATCTCCTGAAGGTAAAATATGTTTCTACCCAATCCTTTCCCCAGGTCACAGACAGAGGTTATAACTCAACAGTAGATGTTCTTCACAACAGCAAAGGCAGCAGGAGCAGGAGGCACACTCCTGATCTGGGGCTTAAATATTTCAACCCTGCTCCTAGCCTCCTCTTTAAACCCCACTGACTGAAAAATATTTGCACACGAAGGGTAACTTTCTGTGTTTTGGACAAAATAAATTCTCTGGACATTTTAACCTCGTTTTTTAGAAAGTATTATTTTGATCGCTGTTCCTCATCTCTTCACATATATTTGGCCTGTGTTTCAAGAATGTTTTTTCCTACATTACAATTAATCCTTAAAATTATAAAGTTACAGTCCCCTGGAAAGGCCACTGCAGCGTGCCAAAAACAAAAGCAATGTTTCCCTTCTTTATGACACATTCATAAAATGTGAGCTCTGCCCAATCCCCCAGGAGCTGGTATGACGTCGACTTTTTAATTCATCCGAAGTAAAAAACAAAAAAAATTTAAGATTCACATTTGTTCAGTTTACAAGCATCTCTAGGGACGTTAATGATGGCATTTATAAACTACACAATATATCCCCCCACACTTCAAAAGTGCAACTAAAAGTGCATCTTTCCCAGGCTTTTATTAAGCTATACAGTGTTTTTTTTTAATTATTGTCTTCAGGATTTTTTTTTAATTGTTACTTTTTGAAAATTTGTTCAGGACAAAAACATGTATGAAAGGTCCCCTCCACACCAGGCATCCGGTGACGCTAAGCTGAACACAGCTGGAGCGGGGCGAGGTTTTCCATAGTCTCACTTGACTGCTTCATGTATTGAGCCAAACTGGAAAAAGGGTTAAGGGTTGGTAGGCAGAAGTGGAAATGCTAGGTCAAAGGCCACATACCTTGCTAAGGCTTTTATTCCATTCTGTCAATTTTTTTATTTTTCCCCAGAAGGCCTATCCCAACACACATCTCACTCAGGTAAAATGGAAATCCTATGGTCTGAAAGTCCCCCTCAAAATTCACAGGTTGAAATCTACTCCCCACCAAGGTGATGGTACTAGGAGGTGGGGCCTTTGGGAGGTGACTGGTCACGAGGGTGCAGCCCTCATGAGTGGGGACAGCGCCCTTGTAAGAGAGAGCCCAGAAAGCTACTCTGTCCCCTTCAGCCACAGGAGGACATGAGCAGAATTCAGGGACTCGGCAGACAGCCTTCAGCTCACCATGCTGGCACCCGGGTCTCAGACTTCCACCCTCCAGAAATATGAGCTAAAAACTGCTCTTATTTATAAGCCATCCAGTACAGAGTAGTTTGTTACGGCAGCTGGAATGGACTAAGATGAGGACCAATTTCCATACACCTTCGCCAATAGGGGGTCTTTAAGACTATACTTAACTAGATTAACTAGAGGATGAGACGGTTGGATGGCATCACTGACTCAATGGTCATGAGTTTGAGTAAACTCTGGGAGCTGGTGATGGACAGGGAGGCCTGGCGTGCTGCAGTCCATTGGGTCACAACTGAGCAACTGAACTGAATTGAACTGACTAGATTAAAAACTCACCTCACCCAGTTAATGTTCTTTAAGTAATGCATCTAAATATATGTACATTATTATTTGACCCTTTTTTCTTTTTATGAACCTGTGTCTGCTCCTTTTGTTGAGGAATTTACTTTTCTTATTGTTTTATAACAACTCTTTACATATGGAAGATAACCCTTTGCCATACATTGTAAGTATTTTCCCAGTTTTTTATCTGACTTTGTATTTGCTTAAAGTGTCTATGATGTCCAGAAGTTGTTCACTTATTCAGATGTTATCAAGGCAAATTTCCTCTTTTTATTCTCTGCCTTTGATGGCCATCCCAAGAATATACGACTTTCAAGACCCGTTTTGGAGGAAAGGATTCTGTCTTTGAATGGCTATAGGCAGAAAGAGAAAAACAATCATTTGACCTAGTTTCATAATAGCCCAACTCCCCACGGGAGGCAGGATGCATAGTTATCCTGTGAAGTCAGGAGACCCAAGGAGAGCTGACCCCACTGGCTTAAAATACTTTCTCTTGGCATAAAAAGTAGGCTACAATGGCTCAGAGATGAGAGTGATGCCAAACGTACATCTGACCCAGGCTTACAGATAAATTCAGGCAAAATGTATTAAGCGCTCTGCCTAGAAACACTAGAGAGATAATGCTTTGGAAAAAAAAAGTCTCAGGCTGTGAGTAAAGAATGGGATCGTTCCAATTTTAGGTCATTTTAGATCGTTCCAATTTTAACAATACTGGCAAACTCCTCGGTGGGGCCAGTCGGGAGCATACAGGCAGAGCAGAAAGACAAGGGATGCGGTGGTCAGATGTCCCGTGAAGTCCAGTTCTTCGACCCCCAGGCCTGGGACCCTGGGTGACCTGGGTGACCAAGTAGAGAGCCAGGGACGTGGCTCTCCACTGCCAGACCCTGGAGGTGACAATACCCGCCTCTGACCACCTGAGGAGACACAGGGCGTCACCCTCTCGCACTCTGCACGTAAGAGCTCCCCTCGCTTGCGTTTTAGGAGCAGAGAGACAATCCAACAGAGAAGGCACCCGGCTGGCATGGAATTCCCTCCGTGGGCACGCCACCCACGGGCAGAGGTTCACTGGCTGCAGGCGACTGGAAGAACTGAATCAGCTGTAGGAATATCACATTTGGCAAGCGCTCCAAGTCGAGAGAGCTATGCAGTTAACGTTATTCCACAGAGGCAAAGAAAACGGGAAAGGACAGCACCCTCCGTCTGCTTCCATGTTGCACAAAGGACTCACAGTAAAGACTGAGGGCGTGGCTCCAGCCTCTCCCCCAACCACGTGGCCACCAGCAGCCGCCCCTGTGCCCAGCACGGCCCACACCCCACACCAGGCTGCCGGGGGTGCAGGGCGCAGGTGTGGGGAGGACACACCTAGAGACCGCCAGTGCTCCCCACCTTAAGTGAAACTGACAAGGACTTTACACCAGAAACCTCCCATGACTTCACAGCCTTTCCGAAGAGCAAGTCGGTAACCTGTTCCATGCGTCTTACACCACCACGAAGCTGCAAGGGACTTCTTCCATCTCCTCAAATACACCATCGTGCACAGGGTCCTCACACATGCTGCCCTCCCGCCCCCCGCCCGGAAGGAAGACGTGCACTCACACCCCCTCTGAGACTGAAAGAGGAGCAGCAGCTTCTTAAGCTGGGTCAGACCCTCTCCTGACCCCGCTGCTGGCCTGGGTCCCCCCGACCCCACCCCTGCACCGTCCACCTCCCGTCAGAGCAGTGCTCATCTCACTGAACCGCGTGGTCACGGGGGCGACTCTGACCCACCCCACCTTCCCTTCTAGTCTCCAAGCGCCTGAGGCCAAGGACCTCGTGCCTTAGGTCACCAGCACCCAGAGGGTGCCAAGCACATTCACAGACGCTCCATGAATATCTGGCAAGTGAATAAATGAACAGACGTGGATGCGGAACGCTTACGTGCTCTCGTGATCATTTAGCAGAATACTCGTTTGTGTCCCTGTATGTTGTGTGTATGGGGGCGAGTGTCTACAATTTTAATTGTAAGAAGAAAGATTTTTGGCACAGCCATACGTTCCTAAATGACAGAGAAGCCTTACAGGCCGCTGCTGGCCAGGCGCCACCCTGGCCCCCTATACAGCAGGTGCGCGAGGACCCCCGTGGTCCACACCACCCTGCACTACCTATGCTAATTCACTAATTACAGCCCTTCCTCCAAACCGCGGGAGGACTGGTGGGTTCTATGGGGAGGGCTGCACCAACCAGGCACATTCTCAAAGGAATATTTTGAAATAATTACCCATTTATTTTAAAGAATGCCTTTATCAGTAGATTACCTGGAGTAAAATGCGATCAAGTAGTTCTATTTACGTACGATGCATTTTCCTCTTTTCTAGCAGCTTTTCTCCCCCTTGACAAAGGAAATGCCCAGGTGCCGTGCGCAGACACTCAGCTGTGTCTGCCTCTTTGCCATCCGGTAGTGTGAGCTCAATCATTCAGTCATATCCAACTCTCTTGCAACCCCAGGGACTGTAGCCCACCAGGCTCCTCTGTCCATGAAATTCTCCCATCAAGAATACTGGAACGGGTTGCCATTTCTTCCCCTAGGGGATCTTCCTGACCCAGGCATCAAACCCAAGTCTCTCACATTTCATTCACTGGCAGGCAGATTCTTTACCGCTACCACCACCTGGAAATCCCATGGACAAGAATAGGGTTGAGCGAAAAATCCTTTCCCTAGCCGTTCTCTTTTTCAGGGGAACAGAGGGTTCTGCTAGTTCCTGAATCCATGGTTTCTATTCAAACAGATGTAATACATGTCATTAACAGAAGCTGCAAGTTTTGGGGGGACTGGGCTCCTGACATAGCCATTAAACAAGTTTAGATTATAAGGCAGAACTTGTTATACTGTAAACTTGCCAAATTATTAAGGTACTTATATATCTAAGACTATCTGCTTCAAAATCTCATACGAAGAGCATTAAATGCAAACTATTTCTATACAATGTGTATTTATTTGCTCACCTTCGGCGGCAGAGCAGCCATGTACCCGCCCATCTATAAAAATGCCCCTAATCATGAAGAGTGAGCAGGGCATCTAAAAGATGGGCAGGGCACCAGCTGAGCGCCAAAGAATGGATGCCTTTGAACTGTGGGGTTGGAGACGACTCTTGAGAGTCCCTTGCACTGCAAGGAGATCCAACCAGTCCATCCTAAATCAGTCCTGGATATTCATTGGAAGGACTGATGCTGAAGCTGAAACTCCAATACTTTGGCCACCTGACGTGAAGAACCGACTCATTTGAAAAGACCCTGATGCTGGGAAAGATTGAGGGCAGGAGGAGAAGGGGGCAAGAGAGGATGAGATGGTTGGATGGCAGCACTGACTCAATGGACATGAGTGTGAATAAACTCCGGGAGCTGGTGATGGACAGGGAGGCCTGGCGTGCTGCAGTCCATGGGGTCGCAGGGAGTCAGACACAACTGAACTGAACTGAACTCATGAGGAGTAAGCCAGACAACCCAGGCAAGGAGTTTCACGCGACGCATACAGAAGCTGGAATCCAGAGAGGTCAGCGCACAGGCCCACAAGGGCACGGTGCTGACCAGGAAGACGAACCCGAGAGAGAAGCGACGTGGGTGGCCACGGGCACTCCTAGGGCAGGAGCCACCCGCCTAGCCCGCACCTCTGTGCACGGCACAGAGAACTGCCACCACACCCCGAATCAACCCCACATACACTGCTGACGCCCCCAAACTCTGCCCCATCTGAACACGACTCTTGTTACACCCATTTCACGGATTGGCAGGTTCTCAGGAGTCAAAGGGGCTTCCCAAGTGGCTTTAGTGGTAAAGAACCCGCCTGCCAATGTAGGAGACATTAAGAGACACAGGTTCGATCCCTGGGTCAGGAAGATTCCCCTGGAGGAAGGCATGGCAACCCACTCCAGTATTCCTCCCTGGAGAATCCCCATGGACAGAAGAGCCTGGTGGGCTACAGTCCATGGGGTCACACAGAGTCACACACGACTAAAGCAACTTGGCACGCTCGCACGCAGGAGTCAGCAGGGAAACCCACGCAAGGCCGCCTCGCTCCTTCCCTCTGGCGAAGGGCTGTGAAGCGTGTCTCTGTCGGTCTGAATAAGCACGAAGGCAAAGACCAATCCGGAGATTGTCTGGAGGGTCCGCGCCCCCACAGCATCGCCCCTGAGACCTCATTACTGGGGGCAGGAGCCGGGCCGGCTTGAATTATTCACTGCAGCCCTGGCCCCCTGACGACGCACGTGAGACGGCTGCAGGGCAGGCACATCTGGAGCCCTGCTCCAAACGGGCCCGTCCAGAGCACAGGGAAGGGTGCAATCCATCATCGAGCACCGCAAGGCCCACCAGGTGAGATGACAGGAGTGCTGGGACTGCACCCGCCCAGCCCCTGCTCTGGCACAGCCAACCCGCCCCACGGGCACAAGAGAGGCGGATACAGCCTTCGCTGGGGAAAGCCTGAAACAATGAGCAACTGGGAAAACAAAAACCCTGCAGCCGTGCTCGAATTATGATTAGAACATAAAGCATGTCCGATTGCTCTCCAGCGAGGCTGCAGGCTGCAGAGCAGAATAATCTTACATAATGATCGACATCACCGTTGACAGAGAACCTTCTGCAAGGGAGTCGCGCTGCTGCGCTGGGGTCCCTGGCCGGTGGCCTAAGAGGGGGTTTCAGCCCCTGAAGGCCCAGGTACCACGTGGTCTGATACTGGGAAACAGGGAGATGGAAGCATTTCTCTGTCCGAAATATAAACATATTTATGTGGAAGCTCCCACAGAGGCATGAAATTCAGATATTTACGACTGACAAATACTTTTTAAAGAAATGAAGACTTAACGCCAAACCACAATTTTAGCAGGAACTCCAGATTATACGTTTTACTCTACCTGCAGCAGAGGATGAGGCGGTTGGACAGCGTCACCGACTCATGAATGTGAATTTGAGCAAAGACCGGGAGACAGGGCAGGACAGAGGAGCCTGGCTGCTGCAGCCCACGGGGTCGCAGAGAGTTGGGAAGACTCAGCAAATGAATAAGAACAAAAGGATGTACAGCTATTTGTTTGTTCTTAAACAACGGGCTCAATCTCCAGCTTATCAATGAGGAAACCCGTCCCCCACACACAGGTGGCTCAGATACGCCTGACAATGTAGGAGACTCAAGAGATATGGGTTTGATCCCTGCGTGGGGAAGATCCCCTGGAGAAGGGCATGGCAACCCACTCCAGTATCCTTGCCTAGAGAATCCAATGGACAGAGGAGCCTGGGGGGCTACAGTCCATGGGGCGGCAAAGAGTCAGATACAACTGAGCAAGTAAACGACAGCACTGACTCATGGACATGGGTTCGAGCAAGCTCCGAGAGACGGTGAAGGACGGGGAGCTCCGAGAGATGGTGAAGGACAGGCAGGCCTGGCGTGCTGCACTCCGCGGGGTCGCAGAGAGTTGGACACGACTTAGTGGCTGAACGACAACATCAAATCTCAAATAATGTTATCCCAGGTGGCCCTTGAGGGCCTCCAGCTGCCTCCCTGGCTCTCCTTCTCCTCTTCGTCCCCATCACTGCGGGGCTCCCGTGCCCCTGCTGGGAATACAACCTCACTGCTTTCTCCCAAGTACCACAGGTCTCCCCACAGCTGATGATACGATTAAAATCAGGGCTCAAGAAAAAGTGCTCAGAGAGCTGTTTCACAGCACCTGGCCACAAACTCTTCCCCACACATCAAGACAGAAAACCACCAAAAATAAGACAAAAAAGGAGGAAGGAAACCACAAAGCCCTCAGTAATAAGCACCCTTCGAGATGACGCAGCTCTGTGCAAAGCTGCTCTGCAGAACTCAGGCACTGCTTCCCTTTCCACGGGCGCCCAAGCTTGC
>SJYQ01096543.1:0-28289 GCA_006410935.1 Redunca redunca
CAAATGAAAGAAGAGGATTTTGCTTTATTACATATACAGACGAGGAGCCAGTAAAGAAATTGTTAGAAAGCAGATACCATCAAATTGGTTCTGGGAAGGTAAAACCATTTGGATTCTATTCAGTGAACAGTGGGGTGGGTTTTTGTGTGTGTGTTTTTGTTTTTGTTTTTTTAAGGAATTTCATAACCTACTTTTAGAAGGGAAAAAATGGCTTGACATTAGAACAGTGGTAACAATTTTGTCTTGTTTACCTTTTGTTTATAGTGTGAAATCAAAGTTGCACAACCCAAAGAGGTATATAGACAGCAACAGCAACAACAAAAGGGAGGAAGAGGTGCTGCAGCTGGTGGGCGAGGTGGTACTAGGGGGCGAGGCCGAGGTGAGACCTAATTCCAGGGAGATGACGCAATGGTTTAAGCTGTCAACTGCTAAATATGAATAAGCCCATTGGAGAGTAGGCCAAATTTAAACTGTTAGAGCATGCAAAGTGCTCATTTTAGTCCATGGGTTTTTGTTTTATTGGTTTCACTTCTTCAAAGAATAGCCACTCTGACAGTGTCAGTACTGATGGGAAAATAATACCATTGAATGTAATTAAGATTACATGATACACCTGGGCATGAGAGGTTTTCTATGGCAGGAGTCCTTGTTCGAAACATGCTTGCTGTCTTCTTACTTTTTTTATCCCCCCATTAGATTTAGGAAGCCTGATACTGGCACAGTTGGACTTGATACGCACACATACCCCCTTTTATTTTTTTATAACTGTAGTGATATTTTGTTCACCAAATAGCACTGTAGATGTCCATTCTTCCTTTTTTAAGATTTGCAGAGTGAGGGACAGGAATGCATCATTTTATGTTAGGATTGGGGGTCAGAAGTTGTTTCCTAACAATCATTGTGCATTGTTTCAGGTCAGGGCCAAAACTGGAACCAAGGATTTAATAACTATTATGATCAAGGATATGGAAATTACAATAGTGCCTATGGTGGTGATCAAAACTATAGTGGCTATGGCGGCTATGATTATACTGGGTATAACTATGGGAACTATGGATATGGACAGGGATATGCAGACTACAGTGGTAAGAATATTTATTTAACTTCATAAACCAATGGTATTAAGATTCATCTCAATCCTGAGATTGTGTTATAGAAGTGTTTAGAGTTAAATTTTTGAGATGTTATAGTCACGGGGTTATACTGATTTACTGACTGGTTATTATGAGTATTCTAGAATGGTATGTGCCCAATTTATAGTAACTTAAAATGTCTTAATTCTCCTATTTGGCATGCAGAATTTTGCATATCTAATAGCTTTTAAATATATAACAAAACCATATCATTAAAAGCTAAGTGTAGTTTTTTTGTCTTTTCCACATAGGCCAACAGAGCACTTACGGCAAGGCATCCCGAGGGGGTGGCAATCACCAAAACAATTACCAGCCGTATTAAAGGGGACACTGCAGAAAACAGGTGTGTATCAGAGTTCAAGAAACCAGTGGAAATGTCTAATTTAATTTAAAGATCAATAGACAAATGAAAATGAGTAAAAACAAAATACCATGTAGTGTGTTTTTACTAAATTGTTAAATTTTTACTTGCTTTATGAGCCTGTTTTGCCTAAAGTGTCTATAGATCTTTAACTTTAAAGTTTTATCTCACTTTCTTTAGTAATAACAGAAAAACTTAAGAGTTTTTCTGTTTGCTTTGTGTACCAGGTGGTCTAGAGGAATAATTAAACTTTTTAGAACTATTAACAGGTAAAGTACTGAAATGGGTACAACTTAAGGAAAACAAGAATGTTGTCTTCTAACTCTGACATTATACCTTGTTTGTACCCGCCAGCGGGAACTTCATTGCAGGCCGTGTGTCACCCTGACCACGTCTATCTCTGGGGGTCGCACGTTGCGGGCAGAGCGCAAGGCATACACCAGAAAACGCTGTCCTGTGGTATGGTCTCTTCCAACTTCATGTACCAGCGTAAAGATTAAAGTGGAAAACTTCAGACTTTGGCTTCTTTTTTAATCTTTTTGAAGATTAAGTGTCTAAACTTAACTTAAATGGTTTTTTACAGGAGTTAAAGTACATAAATGCCTTTTTACAGCTTAATCATTTTGGTCTTCTGTTTAGTGTTGTATTTCAATTGTGGAGCCTCATTTTAAGTGTTCATTCTTTAAGATTTAATGCTTGCTTTTTCTTTTTATAGCTAATAGTGAAATCTACAAACCAAAACAAGAACTTTAAAATCTGGGATTTAAATTAAAGATCATATGCACATAGCAATTTGTTGCCTTGAAATACAAGCATGTTAGAAATTTGTTTTTGTAATAGAATTTTACATGGCTTACTAGAGACACTTCTAGTAAACCTTGCATCTAGCACAGTTCAATCTGTGAATATGCAAAGATTGTGTTCCCTGATTTTTTTAAGTAAATTTTAATATCATATGGGAACTTCAAGGTGAGATGATGATGATTGTAATTACCCAAACTGCATTTTGCCAATGAATTTGCATGTGATCTTTAATTATTGAAGAAAAGAATAAAGTGAGAACTTAAAACAATTCATGAAAGTGGACCTTAGAAGGCTTGCCAGAGTTGCACAAATCTAATTGCTATTTTGTTTTTGTTTTTAGGAAGAGATTGCTAAAGTAACCATCTTGCAGGAGGACATTGAAGATTGGTCTTCTGTTGATCTAAGATGATTATTTTGTAAAAGACTTTCTAGTGTACAAGACACAATTTGTGTCCAACTGTATATAGCCGCCAATTAGTTTTCTTTGTTTTTACTTTGTCTTTTGCTATCTGTGTTATGACTCTGTGGATTTGTGTTTATACAGACTTTATTTGTATGATTACATGTTAAACCTCAAATAAATGCTTCCTTATGTGATTGTTTTTCTGCGTCAGGTACTAAATAGCTCTGTAAAAGTGTAATTTTAAATCAGCAATAATTAACACACAGTTTATTTTGTAGGGAGTCTTGCTCCATAGGAAGAGAAAACTGGTCCTTTATGAATAGCCAGCTACAGTGTCTGCTCAGTTCCCCTTGTTTGTTAGATGTATTCTGTGCTGTTAAGACTTCATTTTCCTAACTGAGGCTTCCATCATAACCTTTAATGTTGTTTCCTCTCTGCCTATCTGGAGACATTGTCATGAAAGTTTCTGTGGCATAGTTATACTGTTGTGATTAGTGGGAGCTTTCTAGTAGACCATGAGTCTTTGGTTATATTTGGAAAAGTAAATTTTTAATGGCACAAAGCACGCTGGTAGCTCCTTTTATGAAGAAAATGTTTTGCTTTGTTCTCGTCTCCGGAAAGGCATTTTTTTAATGGTTTGTTTTATTCGGTGGTCTGCTAGAAATAGCTTTGATCATAATACCATAACTTTGTTTTCTTGATTAAAATGTCCAGATATACCCATTGTGGGGTGGGGGGTCTAAAACTGTGTTATAGGAGCTACAGGTTAAGAATATCAGATAGTTAGATTTTACACGACAATTTGGGCAAATAGGTACAAAGTTATTAAAAGTTTGAACAAAAGTTAGATTAAAAGATTTGAAGTAGCTGAGTAAATTAATTGTATTCTATTCTGTTGGTTTTATGTCACAGCAAGCACCAAACTGAACAAAATGTTTTCTCTTGGGGCATTGTTAGGAAGCTGTACTGGGTGTTAACTGTTAGATGGTGTGAGTTCTTAGAAGGCATGGGTAGTAGGTTTCAGTCATTGTTTTATGCGGTTAGTGCATGAGCTGAGTAGTTGAGCATATTCACATACAGACATAAAAGAATAATGGAGAAGGATAACCCTTGATTCTTATGTAAATGCAAGTCTTAAGTGTGACCAAGTCTTGTCATTACAACACATCTTCCTGGTGCATTAAAAAGAAAACCTTTTCTCTCTAGATTTGGGAGGATACTCTAGATAAGTTCAAGTTTTGAATTTTACATTCAGCGTAGTTAACTGGGTTTAATGTTTTCGGTCCTGTTGCTTTGGTTTCGTGTTTGCCATTAGGATTGGCATACATGTTTACTTGTGGAATAGTTCACCTCCCCTTCAACCAAGTGTAAATCTTTATGCTAATGAACCTGCCTCTTGTTTTCTTCGGTGCCTGCAACTTTCTTTATTCCAGTGATGTTTGTACTTGATGGGCTTTCAAGTTATAATGCTTTGGCCTTGTTTTGCTCCTGTTTTGCTATTTGACCTTAAACCTAAGCCAAGTACCAGTGTTGGCTATTGCAAGGGATTGTTTATTCTTTCAACATGCAACCTTAGGGGACAGAAAGGAGATTTTCATTTTAAGTTATGTTGTCAAGTCAGTAGGTGCAGTCTTTAGGGCAGTAAATCTTGTAAGTTCAAGTATATGATTAGGTGACAAGTTGACATTGAGATTGTCCTTTCCCTGATCAAAAATGAATAAAAGCTTTTTTTAAACAAAATCCATACTCTTCAGTCAAGTCTTGATATATATGATTTTGAAGAACTACACTACATCTAGAGATTGTCTGAGGTCTTTTAGAAAAATGAAGTACCTATGACAGACGTAATTAGCCTGTATTTTTCTTAAATATACCTCCTGAGTAGTTTTGACCAAGTTGTGTGTGTTGCTCCTTACCCTAATAGACACCTTAATTTAACAGTTTTATTGCTCAGCATGTTAATATTCTGTAGTCTGAGATACATGATTAAGAGTTACATTAAGATGTTTGTTGAGATACTACCATGGATAAACAGCATTTATTCCATTCTTTTCCATGCACCTTTTTCATAATAGTGAAGGGAACTGGATCCTTTGTTAAGATTTGATACAATGTCAACCATAAGATGCTGTTTCACTAGTTACATAATTGCATTTTTAATGCAGTTTTTAGTTACAGGAGGTAGAGCTAATGGTGTGTTTCTACCATTTGGGTTTCTCCTGCCCATAATGCAAAAGCAAGAAATGGCATTCTGTAAAAATAATTACCTCAGAATTTTCCACTTAACAGGGCTTTCCTGGTGACTCAGCTGGTAAAGAATCCGCCTGCAGTGCGGGAAACGTGGGTTCGATCCCTGGGTTGGGAAGATACCCTGGAGAAAGGAAAGGCTACCCACTCCAGTATTCTGACCTGGAGAATTCCATGGACTGTATGTAGTCCATGGGGTTGCAAAGTGCCTTTTGCTTCACTTTCAACTTAATAGAATTGCCATCTACTGTGGTTTCTAGTTTTGTGGCTGCCCTGTTCTGCACATGGCATTTTAATTTAGATTTAATAATGTATTTTTGTCTTCAAATAGTAAAATCAGATGAGAGATTTCAGCAGTTTTGATTGAAGTGAAAATAATCACCTTTGCTCAACCACTGCATTTTATAAAATGTAGGAAAGAGTTTGCTGGTGTTCTGTGGATTTCAGGGAAATGCTGAACATTCTAAAGATTGAGTTTGTGTTACTTTAAATGGCAGTTAAATTTCTGACTTTCTGTCTACTCGGGAGGAGTAACCCTATTTGGGGAGATAGATCATAATTTGAGGGTGACAGGGTTTAGGTGTGATTGGGGAAGGAATATTCAGTGATCTCTGATTTTTAAAAATTTCAAGTAACAGTGCTTAAGGTTTTGGTTTATCAAAAAGCACATGGTAGAAATGCATGAGAAACACTGTACTACAGACAAGTTCTCACACTGTTTCAATGCTTACCTCCTTTTGAGTGAGTGAGTCAAAGTCAATCCGTCATGTCCAACTCTTTGCGACCCCGTGGACTGTAGCCTACAACGCTCTTCCGTCCATGGGATTTTCCAGGCCAGGATACTGGAGTGGGTAGCCTTTCCCTTCTCCAGGGGGTCTTCCCAACCCAGGGATCGAACCTGGGTCTCCTGCATTGTAGGCAGCTTTACCATCTGAGCCACCAGGGAAGATGGCTGGAAGTAACCACTGGGCTAGTGGGTAATGACCTCCTTTTGAGACTGACCAAAAATGAGTTCTCTTCAAACAACAGAAGAAATAAATATTGATACATAAACACTTCTAAAAAAGATACACTTGTAACTGACTTGTGGGATCTTAGTTCCCTGAACAGGATTGAACCCAGATCCCAAATAGCTGAACTGTAACCACAGAAAGAAAGAAAAGTGAAAGTAGACTCGCTCAGTTGTATCCGACTGTCTGAGACCCCATGGACTGTAGCCTGCAACACTTCTGTCCATGGGGTTTTCCAGGCAAGAGTACTGGAGTGGGTTGCCGTTTCCTTCTCTAGGAGATCTTCACAACCCTGGGTCTCCTGCATTGTAGGCAGACGCTTTACCATCTGAGCCACCAGGGAAGATGGCTCTAAGTAACCACTAGGCTGGCAGGTAATTGCCAGTATTTGTTGTCGATGAGGTTGCCCAAGGACAGTTTCTTTAGAAGTATCTACTCAGAAATTGTGTGTTGGCTGGTGAACATATACACAGGGTGGTGGATGAGACAGGAATGCCCAGCCCTGCCTGCAAAATAACCTCTGGAAAATAATCAAGTTGAAGGAGTTAGCTACTAGAAAATTAACTCATTTTGTTTGGGATCTATTACAGTCCTATCAGGCATCTCTGAGGCTTAGGTTCAGTGTTTAGGAGTGATCTTAACTAAAGTTGGTGGCAAGATCTTTTGTAAGCAGGATTTTATTACAGTTGATTTATTCTGATGAAACAGACCTAGATAAACTAGACCAACTACTTCCTCCAGTGAGAGAGCTGTCCTATGGGATTGACTGATTACTTTGGTTGCCTTTGAACCGAGACATTAGATACATAGAAGAACTTCGTAAGCCATACAGAGGCTCCAAGAGAGGATGTGTCAGTGAAGACTAACATAATTGCAGTATTTTTCATTACCAGGAAAGCCTCATGGCCTATATGTTGAATGGCTTATATGTCACATACTGCTTATTATGTAGTGACATTCTATTAAAGGAATATGGCTGTCAGAACATGTGCAGTGATACTCAGCATTATACCATCAATTTATTGATGCCAGGTAAAATAAAAACAAGTATTTCCATTAGCTTTTACACATATATTTTAATATGTGATTTTTTTCAACCCAGATTTTTAAAAATTATTTTTGGTGTCACTGGGTTTGTTGCCGCCTGAGGGTTTTCTCTACTTGCAGTGAGTGGGGGCTGCTGTTCACTATGGTGCAGACCTGTCATCGTGGTGGCTTGTCTTGCTGTAGAGTACAGACTCTAGGAGTGTCAGCTTAGTAGTTGTGGCTAAGGAGTTTAGTGGCGCTGTGGCATGTGTTATCTTCCCAAACCAGGGACTGAACCCTGCCAACGCAGGGGACATAGGTTTGATTACTGGTATGGGAAGATTCCATGTGCAGGGGAGCAACTTCTGAAGCCTGAATGCTCTCTGGCCAATAAGCAACAACTAATGAGCCCTTGTGCCACCACTGCTGAAGCCCACATGCCCTAGAGCCAGCAAGTTGCAAAAAGCCAGCAGCAAGCTTGCATGCTACAGCTGCCAAAGCCCCTGCACCCTAAAGCACAAACTCCAAAACAAGACACCGCAACTAGAGAGTAGCCTCTGTTCACTGCCTGAGTGCAGCAACGAAGACCCAGCATAGCTAAAAACAGTTATGAAGCAGTGTGTATATGTAAAAACAGTTTTTTAATAAGATAACTGAAAACAAGTCTAATGATTTTTGCTACTCTCTGGGGCTTAAGAACTATATACTCAGTACATCATTGGAGATAGGAAAGAGAAAAGTCACTTTTTAGTATGTAATTTTTTATAATTTGGAAAAATAAAATATTTGTACAGATACAATTATAATTTTTAAAAATTATGCATTTGAACAGAAATAAACAGACCCCCAAATTACACCTTTGATCTCATTTTAAATGTCTATTTTTTCATATATATATATATTTTTTAGTTACAATTCTGTAAAAATAGGACTTAGAGCCTGTCATGACTAAGAGTAACTTCACATGAATAACTTCACATATTCCTTCTTGGCTTGGGGGCGGGGGGCGGTAGTCGTATCACTCTTAGTTCCCTGATGACCAGAGATCAAACCCACGCCCCCTGCATTGGCACAGAGTCTGAACCACTGACTGCCAGGAAAGTTAGCAGACATTCTCAACCAGGAAATGATATAGGCATTAATTGCTGTTCTCTTGACAACTTCATGGGAAAAGATGGAGACTCTTAGTATAACTTAAGAGCAACCATCACAGTTGAACTCCATTTAGGAGTTGCCATAGGAAAGAAGAAAAAGCACTATGTGAAGATGTCAAAGTTTCTCAAAATTACTCTAAATCACTGCTAAGATCATACCCTATTCTTTTTTGAATTTGCAATAGATATTTACATTTCTGTGCATTAGTGCACTCCTATCTATAGTGTAAACAGTATCCAGATACACATATATATAACTTCATGAGATATAAAAGGCATTCAGGCATACCTTGGAAATACTACAAGTACTATTTCAGATCATCTCAATAAGGTGAGTCACAAATTCTTTGGTTTCCCAGTGCATATAAAACTTATGTTTACAGTATAGTTGACTAAGTGTGTAACAGCATTATGTCTAAAAAATGTGTACACCATGCTGCAGCCCATAGATTTCCAAAGAGTCAGACACCACTGAGTGACTGAACACTAGCCTTACCAAATGGCTTTCTTCAGTAAGACTTGAAACTACTCCTTGATCCATGGGCTGCAGAATGGGTGCTGTGTTAGCAGTCATGAAAATAGCAATTATCTCATCGTGCATCACCATCAGAGCTCCTCAGTGCATTGTCAATGAACATTGCTAAAAAGTTCTAACCATCATCTGAGCCTTCAGCAGTAGTCTGCTGCTGGAGGGTTTTGCCTGTGTTGATGCTGCTGACCAGGGTGCTGGTTGTTGAAGGCTGGGAACAGAAATGAGGTTTGCCATATTGAATGATTTTTCCTTTCATGATCAATTTCTCTATAGCTCTTAATGCTATTTAATATCATTTAGAGAGTCCCTTGGACTGCAGGGAGATCCAACCAGTCCATTCTAAAAGAGATCAGTCCTGGGTGTTCTTTGGAAGGAATGATGCTAAAGCTGAAACTGCAGTACTTTGGCTACCTCATGCGAAGAGTTGACTCATTGGAAAAGACTGATGCTGGGAGGGATTAAGGGCAGGAGGAAAAGGGGACGACAGAGGATGAGATGGCTGGATGGCATCACCGACTCAATGGATGTGAATTTGAGTGAACTCCGGGAGTTGGTGATGGACAGGGAGGCCTGGCGTGCTGCAATTCATGGGATCGCAAAGAGTTGGACACGACTGAGTGACTGAACTGATCTCACAGTAGAACTTCAGAATTGGAGTCAATCCTCTCCAACTCTGCCACTGCTTTACCAACTACGTTTATGTCATATTCTAAATTTTTTGACTTCACAGAATCTTCAACAAGAGTAGTTTACATCTCAAGAAACCACTTTCTTTGTTCATCTGTAAGAAGCAATTCCTCTTCCGTTTTACTATGACACTGCAGTAATTCAGACATATCCTCAGAATTCACTTCTAATTCTCTCTTGTCATTTCTACCACATCTCCCTGCTGAAGTCATGAACCCCTCAAAGTCATCCATGACAGCTGGAATCAACTTCTTGCAAACTCGCATCTGACGTTTTGACCTCATGAAGCACAAATGTTCTTTAATGGCATCTAGAATGGTGGATCTTCTTGACAAGGTTTTCATTTGACTTTGCCCAGATCCATCAGAGGAATCACAAAGCATGACAGCTATAGCCTTACAAGGATGGACATTGCAGGGACTGATGCTGAAGCTGAAGCTCCAATACTTTGGCCACCTGATGCAAAGAGCCAACTCATTGGAAAAGACCCTGATACTGGGAAAGATTGAGGGCAGGAGAAGGGGATGACAGAGGATGAGATGGTTGGATGGCATTGCTGACTCGATGGACGTGAGTTTGAGCAAGCTCCAGGAGATGGTGAAGGACAGGGAGGCCTGGCATGCTGCAGCCCATAGATTTCCAAAGAGTCAGACACCACTGAGTGACTGAACACGAGCTTTACCAAATGGCTTTCTTCAGTAAGACTTGAAATTGAAACTACTCCTTGATCCATGGGCTGCAGAATGGGTGCTGTGTTAGCAGTCATGAAAAGCAATTATCTCATTGTGCATCTCCATCAGAGCTCCTCAGTGCATTGTCAATGAGCAGTAATACTCTGAAAGGAATCATCTCTTCTGAGGAGTACTCTCAACAGTGGACTTAAAATAGGAAACCGTGTTGTCAGTAGATGTGGTATCCTCCAGACTGTGGCTATTTATAGATCACGGGCGATGGCTTCTTTTCTTAAACATCAAGAACCCACCTCTGCTGGCTTCAAACTTTTTTCCTGCAGCTTCCTCACCTCTCTCGATCTTCAGGGAATGGAAGAGAGTTAGGTCTTTGTTCTGGAGTAGGCTCTGGCTTGAGAGACTCTTGTGGCTGGTTTGGTCTTCTGTCCAGACCACTTGGATTTTCTCCATAACAACAGCAAGGTTGTTTGGCTTTCTTATCATTCATGTGTTCCCTGGAGTAGCACTTCTAATTTTTCTCAAGAACTTTTCCTTAGCATTCACAACTTGGCTGTTTGTTGCAAGAGGTGCACTATTAAAGCCTATCTCAGTTTTGGACATGCCTTCCTTATGAAGCTTAATCATGTTTAGCTTTGGGTTTAAACTGAGAGATGCATAACTCTTGATTTCACCTGAACACTTAGAGGCTACTGTAGGTTTGTTAACTGGCCAATACTGTTGTGTCTCAAACAGCAGAGAGGCCTGAGGAGAGGGAGAGAGGTGGGGGACTAGATAGTCAGTGGCGCAATCAGAACAAACACTTTAGGACTCCCCTGGTGGTCCAGTGGTTAAGAATCTGCCTGCCAATGCAGGCAACACGGGTTTGATCCCTGGTCCTGGAAGATTCCAGCACAACTGCTGAAGCTCACGTGTCCTAGAGCCCATGCTCCACAGTAAGAGAAGCCACAGTAATGAGAGAGACCCATGTACAGCAAGAAAGACCCAGTGCAGCTA
The DNA here is from genome assembly GCA_006410935.1 of Redunca redunca. NCBI lineage: Eukaryota > Metazoa > Chordata > Mammalia > Artiodactyla > Bovidae > Redunca > Redunca redunca. The sequence goes on from SJYQ01096543.1 coordinate 11,040, forward strand.
AAACTTAATTATTAAGAAAAAAACACACATTTATTGATTGCATTCTTAAATGGGCATGGTTCCCAATGCCCAAAACAGTTACAGTTTTTAAATTGAGGGACACTGTTGGCAGATCACCATAAAAAATATGAAAGTAATTTTTAAAGTTTTATATCTTTTGACAGTTACAAAATGTGATGCAGAGACACTAAGTGAGCAAAAGCTATTGGGAAAATGATACCAATAGTTGTTCAATACAGGGTTGCCACAAACTCCATTAAAAAAAAAGGATTAATAACATCTGGAAAAACACAAGTGCAATAAAATGAAGTATTCATGTATAGTTTTTCAAAAAGTATTTACCTACCTCTGGATTCAGCAACTATGGCCTAAATAGTTCAATCCTTCTAAAGAAAATTAAGCAGGATAAAAAAAAAAAAATTAAGTCTTCTTAAGAGAATTAGGATCATGGCATCTAGTTCCATCACTTCCTCGCAAATAGATGGGGAAACAATGAAAACAGTGGCAGATTTTATTTTATTGGGCTCCAAAATCACTGGACGGTGACTGCAGCCATGAAATTAAAAGAAGCTTGCACATTGGAAAAAAAGCTATGACAGAGAAACCCAGACATAACATTAAAAAGCAGGAACATCTTTGATGACAAAGGTGAAAGTGAAGTCCCTCAGTGGTGTCCAATTTGTAGCAAGCCCATGGACTGCAGCCCACCAGACTCCCCCGTCCCTGGGATTCTCCAGGCAAGAACACTGGAGTGGGTTGCCATTTCCTTCTCCAATGCATGAAAGTGAAAAGTGAAAGTGAAGTCACTCAGTCGTGTCTGACTCTTAGTGACCCCATGGACTGCAGCCTACCAAGCTCCTCCATCCATGGGATTTTCCAGGCAAGAGTACTGGAGTGGGGTGCCATTGCCTTCTCCAGGGAATCTTCCCAACCCAGGGATCAAACCCGGGTCTCCCACATTGTAGACAGACACTTTACCGTTTGAAGGTGAAGTCACTCAGTCGTGTCCGACTCTCTGCGACCCCGTGGACTGTAGCCTACCAGGCTTCTCCATCCATGGGATTCTCCAGGCAAGAATACTGGAGTGGTTTACCATTTCCTTCTCCAGGGGATCTTCCCGACCCAGGGATTGAACCCGGGTCTCTCGAATTGGAGGCAGACGCTTTAACCTCTGAGCCACCAGGGAGTTCCATCTAGTCAAATTTGTGGTCTTTCCAGTAGTCATGTACCAGTCTTTCCAGTCAGTCATAAAGAAGGCTGAATGCTGAAGAATTGATACTTTTGAACTGTGGTGTTGGAGAAGACTCTTTTGAGAGTCCCTTGGACTGCAAGGAGATCCAACCAGTCCTAAATGAAATGAACCCTGAATATTCATTGGAAGGACTGATGCTGAAGCTGAAGCTCCAGTACTTTTGGCCATCTGATGTGGAGAGCTAACTCATTGGAAAAGACCCTGATGCTGAGAAAGATTGAAGGCAGGAGAAGGGGATGACAGAGGATGAGATGGTTGGATGGCATCACCGACTCAAACTCTGGGAGATAGTGGAGGACAAGGAAGGCTGGTGTGGCTGCAATCCGTGAGGTCTTAAAGAGTCAGAAATGACTGAGCGACTGAATAACAATAGAACTGGAAGAGCTGAAGAGGTAACGGGAGAAAAAGAAAAAAAGAAAAGGTAATGGGAGATTTACCTGGCTAAAATCTGACAGAAGATTAAAACCTAGAGAAGCAAACATAGCACTCAAATCTGGGTTTGATGGCCTCACTGGACTAAGGGCACAGAAGCCAGAAATGTAGGTCCGATCCCCAGTGGAGACTCTGATACCCCATTGCTCCATTAAACTAACGGCTTGCAAAGGGCTACACTTTCCAGGCGAGGGATAACCTAGGTTCCTCATCTGGGTGGTTAAGTCAACTTCAATCTCAGAACTTAAATTAAGATAGTGCTAGGAAAAGTAATGGAGAAGGCAATGGCACCCCACTCCAGTACTCTTGCCTGGAAAATCCCATGGACGGAGGAGCCTGGAAGCCTGCAGTCCATGGGGTGGCCGAGGGTTGGACACGACTGAGAGACTTCACTTTCACTTTTCACTTTCATGCATTGGAGAAGGAAATGGCAACCCGCTCCAGTGTTCTTGCCTGGAGAATCCCAGAGACAGGGGAGCCTGGTGGGCTGCCGTCTATGGGGTTGCACAGAGTCGGACATGACTGAAGCGACTTAGCAGCAGCAGCAGCAGCAGGAAAAGTAAAGGGCTTCAAGAGCTTGAAAGAATCAAATGAAAATCATTATTTCATCCTAGGTTTCTGATTGTTTCTACAAATATTTATTCAAACATAATGACCCATAAATAAAACCAGCACACGTGAGAATCAGCACACACAGTGTACAATTCCAGGAAGCATCAGGCCTCCATGCTTATCATGTTATAATATATAAGCTTGAAAATACCTCCAGGGAAGAGGAATCTATAAAAACACGACAGTAGATCTGGTAAAGAATCAAACAGGACTTACACAAATAAAATAGCACAATAAATGAAATTAAAAGCAAAAGGTAGGCGGGTCTAACCACAGATTGGGCACAACTTAAGAATACGGAACTGAAGGATGAATAAGAAGTAACAATCCAAAATGTAGTATGTAAAGACAAAAACAAGAAAATTGCCTTAGAGAACCAGTGATGTTAAGGAAACAGTGGATAGATATAACATGTTTAATTGGAAGTTTAGAATATGAGGCAATATGGGGCTTCCCTGGTGGCTCAGTGGTAAAGAATCCACCTGCCAATGTAGAAAATGTGGGTTGAATCCCTGATCTGGGAAGATCCAACATGCCTCAGAGCGACTAAGCCGACGTGCCACAACTATTGAGCCCGCGATCTAAAGCCTCGAAGCCACAACAACCAGAGCCCATGTGCCCTAGAGCCCATGCTCTGCAGCAAGAGAAGCCCCCACAATGAGAAGCCTGCTCACCGCAGCTAGAGAGTATTCCCTGCTCACCGGAAACTACAGGAAAGCCCATGCAGCAACAAAGACCCAGCTCAGAATAAAAGGCGATGAAGAGATAAATGGCTGACGGTTTTTTTCAGAAGCTTTGGAAGACAATCTACTGACTCAGTATACCAACAAACTGTAAGTAACAAAAAATACTGAGAAATCTTTACAAAGACGCATCATGGTGAAACCAAAATATTCAACCACAAAGAGAAAATCCTTAATATGGCTACATCTAGATCCAACCACCAGTAAGCAGGAAATACGAGAAACGGAGACATGTTAAACTACCATGGGGATGCAATGATCCAAATCTAGATCGTGGGAAATTCATCTATTAGAATGTCCCACATCTTCAAGAAATAAATGACATAATTGGGGAGTGGAGGTGGTTCAATTGTAAAAGACTTATGGTAATCAATATATATTATGGTAAGCAAGCATTTAAAGTGCAAATCACTATTTCTTTAATTATGACATAGTATGGGTTTCCCCGGTGGCTCAGTGGTAAAGAATCTGCCTGCCTGTGCAGGAGACAGGAGTTCAGTCCCTCCTCTGGGAAGATCCCCTAGAGAAGGAAATAGCAATCCACTCCAGTATTCTTGTCTGGGAAATCCTATGGACATAGGAGCCTGGCAAGCTACAGTCCATGGGGTCGCAAGAGTGGAACATGACTGAGTGACTGAACAAGTATGGATTTTATGGAAAATGGAGACTGCCTCCCCATATTTGGGGAATTCCCATCATATAAGTCTTGGTGAGAAGCAAAAAGTACCACTTAACATCCTACTAAAAAATATCACCTTTCCAAGTCAGAGCTAAAGCCGGGAGATTGAAAAACATGCAGACCCCTGGGACACTACTCATTTCTTCTGCTCTTATCTGCTCTTTCTGTTACTCAGTTGCTAAGTCCTGTCCAACTCTTTGTGAACCTACAAACTGCAGCACACCAGGCTTCCCTGTCTTCCACCATCTCCCGGAGTTTGCTCAAACTCATGTCCACTGAGTCAGTGATGCCATCTCATCCTGTTGCCCCCTTCTCCTGCATTCAATCTTTCCCCACATCAGGGTCTTTTCCAAAGAGTCAGCTCTTCAAATGAGGTGGCCAGGGTTTTGGAGCTTCAGCATCAGTCCTTCCAATGAATATTCAGGACTGATTTCCTTTAGGATTCACTGGTTTGATCTTCTTGCAGTCCAAGGGACTCTCAAGAGTCTTCTCCGGTACCACAGTCTGAAAGCATCAGTTCTTCAGCATTCAGCCACCTCTTACGTTCATTCAAGACTACTAAAAAAAACAGCTTTGACTATGGACGTTTGTCAGCAAAATGATGTCTCTGCTTTTTAATATGCTGTCTAGGTTTGTCATAGCTTTATCTTCCAAGGAGTTCAGTTCAGTCTCTCAGTCATGTCCGACTCTTTGCAACCTCCCATGAACTGCAGCACGCCAGGCCTCCCTGTCCATCACCAACTCCTAGAGTCCACCTAAACCCATGTCCATTGAGTTGGTGATGCCATCCAACCATCTCATCCTCTGTAGTCCCCTTCTCCTGCCGTCAATCTTTCCCAGCATCATGGTCTTTTCAAATGACTCAGCTCTTCGCATCAGGTGGCGTCATTTAATTTTGTGGCTACAGTCACCATCCACAGTAACTCTGGAGCCCAAGAAAATAAAATCTGTCACTGTTTCCATCACTTCTTGGCAAATAGATTCAGAAAAAAGTGGAAACAGTAACCGATCTACTCTTGTCCCAAGGGACTGATCAGGCTTGTGTCTGCCTCCTTCCTGAGGAAGTCAGAGGTCCTATCTGATCAGCCTTCCTACAGCAGTGTCCCACTCTGCAGGGCTAGGTAGGAGTCCCAGACCAGTGCTATCTCCCAGGATATTGACACAGCGGCCAAGTTTCTTGGCACTGGGGCTCCCACAGTTGGTGTGGCTGGTTCAGGAGCCAGCATTGGAGCAGTTTTTGGCAGCTTGATCACTGACTATGCCAGGAACCCGTCCCTGAAGCAGCAACTCTTCCCTGTGCCGTTCTGGGCTTTGCCGTATCTGAGGCCCTTTGGAAGCTCTTCTGTCTGATGGCCCCCTTCCTCATCTTCTTCACCATGCGAGACTCCTTAGAGGTCACCTACTTATTCCTGCTGTTCAACTCCAGGCCATGCCCAGTGCTTTACGATTAAACACAGCATTTCTGGGACTTCCCTGGTGGTCTAGTGGTTACGACTTCACCTTCTAATGCAGGGGATGAGAGCTCCATCCCTGATTGGAGAGCTAAAATCCCATATTCCTCCAGGCCAAAAAACCAAAACATAGGACAGAAGCAATACTATAACAAATTCAGTGAAGACTTTTTGTTAAAGTCTGGTCCACGGAATAAATTTTTAAAAAAAATAATAATATTGAAGAAAAGAACTACACATCATACATTGAGTCACTTTATAATTTTATCTCTAAAGAACACTGGTCATAATTAAACCTTGTGTAAATAAAAGTAAATAAATAAATGCAAAAAAAATGGTCCACAGGAAAAAAATTTCTTAAGAAAAAGTTTCTCTAACGGTAAAAAAACATTCCCAGCCTTTCTTACAGCTAGAGCACAGATTTACGACCTCAGCTCTTATCAGTCAGAGTTCTCCTACAGCAGACGTTGAAACAGACAGAAGTGAATGGAATTGATTCAGCGGGATCAGTGCTAGGACAGGTGGCCGCCATGGTGGTACTCCTTTTCCAAGAGAGCAGTGGTGTATTAGCAGCAGCATCCAGATTCCAGCATTGATGGCGTTAGTGCCGAAAGCAGCAGGTTCGTGGACAGCAGGAGCAGCAGCAGGAAAAACAAGGGGAGCTTTATGGAGCCCATGCTGTGGTGTGATTTTGGAAATAATTCCTGGATAAGAGTTCCCAGTGTGGCTTTCCAACTCTCCTAGAGAGTCTAAGTACTAAAATAGTCATTATTAAATTCACTTTTAGTTAAAAAAAAAAGAAAAAGAGGAAAAGATATATAACAGATGAATTAATGGAAGCAGTGCCAGAATAGCAGATTGAGGCCATCCAAAATTTCACTACTCCATAAAAGAAATGATTACAGTGGCTAAAGTTGTCAAAATCAACTTCTTCAGAACTCTGGAAATAAAGTCTTGCAAGGATCCAAGGAGAGGTCTTTTGGCCTAAAACTCAACATTAAAAAACAAAGATCATGGCACCTGTCCCATCACTTCATGGCAAATAGATGGAGAAACAATGGAAACAGTGAGAGACTTTATTTTCTTGGGCTCCAAAATCACTGCAGATGGTGACTGCGGCCATGAAATTAAAAGACTCTTGCTCCTTGGGAAAAAAGCTATGACCAACCTAGACAGCATATTGAAAAGCAGAGACATTACTTTGCCAACAAAGATCCATCTAGTCAAAGCTATGATTTTTCCAGTAGTCATGTATAGATGTGAGAGTTGGACTATAAAGAAAGCTGAGTGCCCAAGAATTTATGCTTTTGAACTGTGGTGTCGGAGAAGACTCTTGAGAGTCCCTTGGACTGCAAGAATATCAAACCAGTGAATCCTAAAGGAAATCAGTCCTGAATATTCATTGGAAGGACTGATACTGAAGCTGAAACTCCAATCCTTTGGCCACCTGATGCAAAGAACTGACTCCTTGGAAAAGACCCTAATGCTGGGAAAGATTGAAGGCAGGAGAAGGGGACGACAGAGGATGAGATGGTTGGATGCCATCACTGACTCGATAGACATCAGTTTGAGCAAGCTCCAGGAGTTGGTGATGGACAGGGAAGCCTGGCATGCTGCAGTCCATGGGGTCACAAGGAGTCGGACAGGACTGAACGACTGAACTGATGGGAAACCTGGCCAATAACCCAAGTAGGCAACTTTGGAACCATCATTGGAAAAACATTTAAAACCGGTCAGATGAGAAGATGTTTTTATGGCTGGAAGGGCTGCTGTTGGTCTTGGTGCTTTGTGCTTTGATGACTTGGGAATGTCTAATGAGTTTGGAGCTATTGAAAAGGCTATAATTTGGCCTCAGTATGTGAAAAAATTCATCCCATTGTATGTATTAACTCTTAGCAGGAAGTATTGGCTTAACAGCTTCGTCTGCTTTGGCAGTGAACAAACCTTCTCTCAAGAACTTCATGATGAAAGGCTCTTCAGTGTTGATTGGTGCAACTTTTGCAGCCATAACGAGCTGGAATGCTGGTACAGTCAGTATCATATTATTGGAACCAAAATGCCCATGCCCAAAACATCTTGCTTGGTTATTACTATAAGGTGTGATGGGTGCAGTGGTGGCTCCTCAAAATATTATGAGGGCCTCTTCTCATCAGAGCAGAGGGGTACACTGCTGGCATTGTGGGAGACCTTTCCACCTTGGCTACATGTCCACCCAATGAGAAGTTTCTGAACATGAGAGCACCCTTGGGCATGGGCCTAGATCTTGTCTTTGTGTTCTCACTGGGATCTGTGTTTCTTCCACCTACCACGGTGGCTGTTGCCACTGTATACTCAGTAGCAATTTATGGTAGATTAGTTCTTTTCAGCATGTTTCTTATGTATGATACACAGGAATCAATCAAGTGTTCAGAAGTAGTACCAGTGTATACAGTTCAAAAATATGACCCTATCAACTCAATGCTGGGAATCTACATGGAGACATTAAATATATTTATGCTGGTTGTCAGTATTCTACCAACAGGAGGCAACAGAAAGAAGTGAAGTGACTCAGCTTCTGACTTCCTTAATACTTCAGATATCTGGCTTAATAGGGGAAGATTTTCCCTAAATAGGGGCTTCCCGGGTTGCACTAATGATAAAGAACCTGCCTGCCTCCGTCATGCAGGAGATGTAAGAGACATAGGTTCAGTCCCTGGGTTGGGGAGATCCCCTGGAGGAGTGTGTGGCAACACACTGCAGTGTTCTTGCCTGGAGAATCTCATAGACAGAGGAGCCTGGCAAGCTACAGTCCATAGGGTTGCAAAGAGTCGGACAGGACGGAAGCGACTTAGCACACACGCAGGCACATAGTTTGTGCAAGCGGCTTTCATTGAAGTTTAGAAGACAAGAACTTGCCAACATGTTTCAGGTGTTAGAGCAATGTGATGCTTCAGGCCTGCTCTTGGAGAATAAATTCAGTAGTTCTCTTCCAAATAGCACACTCATTTTCAATTCTCATATTTGAATAATTCTAAAATGTTCTGATGAGTGTGAAAACCGGTTTGTGCTGCAGGAATTAAAGTGTTTTATCGATTTTTAAATTTATTTGGTTAAGTGAAATTTAGGAAACTCGTGTGCCTGCTTTTTTTTTTTTGAGTGTGGGATATTAACAAATAATGTTATAAGTTACATAAGGGTTTGGTAAAAGGACAAGAGAGAAGTAAAGGGTCAGCTGCGGTCTTCGTGTGAATACTTAGAACTTGGCACATATGTAATTGTGGTGAGCCAGGGAGGGAGTCTGGATATTTGAAAATAAGTTATGGCTGTACATCTGCTAACTTATCAAAGCATTGAGCAGAAAACAAAGACATAAACGATTCTCAGGACTCTCCTTACAACATAGATGTGGTCATGATTGACTTCTCATTGTTTCACCCTGTTAGGAGAGTCTGCAATGTTAGATATATGGAGAATTCCTCTTACATAATATATATTAAAAACAAAAAAAGGACAAGAGGGCGGCAGAGGATGAGATGGTTAGACAGCATCACTGACAGCATCACACCCCTTGCATGTGAACTTGAGCAAATTCTAGAAGATAGCAGAGGGTGGGGAAGTCTGGCGAGCTGTAGTTCGTGGAGTTGCAGTCAGACATGACTTAGTGACTGAACAACAGCAACATATATTATATATGTGTATTGAAGTCTTAAATCATCTAGAACAAAATATCCTTAAAACACTCAGGAAAAAATATTCAAAGCATGAAAATTCTTGCATTTTTATGTATACAAAGCAGATTCATGGATATAGAGAACAAATCAATGGTTACCAGTGGGGAGGGGGAAGGGGCAGAGGCAATATATGGGTGGGAGAATAAAAGGTACAAGCTATCATGTATAAAATAAGCTGCAAGGATATATTGTATAATCCAGGAAATAATAGCCAATATTTTATGATAAATATACTACTACTGCTACTACTAAGTTGCTTCAGTCGTGTCCAACTCTGTGCGACCCCATAGATGGCAGCCCACCAGGCTCCGCTGTCCCTGGGATTCTCCAGGCAAGAACACTGGAGTGGGTTGCCATGCCCTCCTCCAGTGGATCTTTCTAGCCCAGGGATCTAACCAGAGTTTCTTACCTCTGCTGCATTGGCAGGCAGGTTCTTTACCCCTAGTGCCACCTGGGAAGCCCTCAGTAGTCATTAGGGCAATGCAAATATCAAAACTTTGCTTTGATACTGCTTTGAACTAGTTAGTTCCTAAAATGCATGTGGAAATAGTAGATTCACCAAATGTTAGACCATCTAGGACAATGGAAAAATCCTGAATGATCAAAAGTTACCAACATAATTTCCTCGTGTATTTTCTAGAAAAGAAACATAAATTATCAGTCTTACACAAAATTCAAAATGAATATTAGTGGTTGGTTACACCTAAAAAATGCATGTGACAAAATTAGTGATACACATTTTATTTTTTGAAAATCCCATCTCTTTTCTTCCCTCTTTAAATTTCTCTATGCATTCGTAGAGGTACAGGAGCAGTTTTATTTTTATATTTTGGCTGCACTGTGTCTTCATTGTGGCCCATGGGCTTAGTTCCCTGACCAGGGATGGAACCCACATCCCCTGGGTTAGAAGGCGGATTCTTAACCACTTGAGCACCAGGGAAGTCCCACATCTCTTTTTACATCACTGAAAACTTTGACTATTGACTTAAGAAATCCTAGGAAGCCACACGTCAGGCTAGTGGAGCCTTGAGGTGACTGCTGCTGTGGGTGGATTCCGGGGTCCAAAGCACAACCGTGTGGGAGAACTCCAGGTGCCCAACTCCACAAAAGGTCAATAGCCAAATGGGCCCTAGGAAAAGTGATTGGGACAGCAATTCAACAAATGCTACAGTGAGAGTAACCAGCCTTTTTCTGGATCGCTACTTAGTAAAGCATTTTATTTTTTTAAATATTTATTTATTTTAAATTGATTGATGACTGATTTACAATATTGGTTTGATTTCTATCATACATCAACATGAACTAACCATAGTTGCTAAGTTATATGCAGAGTACATCATGAGAAACGCTGGGCTGCAAGAACCACAAGCTGGAATCAAGATTGCTGGGAGAAATACCAATAACCTCAGATATGCAGATGACACCACCCTTATGGCAGAAAGTGAAGAGGAACTAAAAAGCCTCTGGATGAAAGTGAAAGAGAAGAGGGAAAAGGTTGGGTTAAAGCTCAACATTCAGAAAACAAAGATCATGGCATTTGGTCCCACCACTTCATGGGAAATAGATGGGGAAACAGTGGAAACAGTGTCAGACTTTATTTTGGGGGGCTCCAAAATCATTGCAGATGGTGACTGCAGCCATGAAATTAAAAGACAATTACTCCTTGGAAGGAAAGTTATGACCAACCTAGACAGCATATTCAAAGGCAGAGACATTACTTTGCCAACAAAGTTCTGTCTAGTCAAGGCTATGGTTTTTCCAGTGGTCATGTATGGATGTGAGAGTTGGACTGTGAAGAAAGCTGAGCACCGAAGACTTGATGCTTTTGAACTGTGGTGTAGGAGAAGACTTTTGAGAGTCCCTTGGACTGCAAGGAGATCCAACCAGTCCATTCTAAAGGAGATCAGCCTTGGGTCTTCTTTGGAAGGAATGATGCTAAAGCTGAAACTCCAGTACTTTGGCCACCTCATGCGAAGAGTTGACTCATTGGAAAAGACTCTGATGCTGGGAGGGATTGGGGGCAGGAGAAGGGGACAACAGAGGATGAGATGGCTGGGCGGCATCACTGACTCAATGGATGTGAGTTTGAGTGAACTCCGGGAGTTGGTGATGGACAGGGAGGCCTGGGGTGCTGCGATTCATGGGGTCGCGAAGAGTAGGACACGACTGAGCGACTGAACTGAACTGAACTGAACTGTACATACGTTCCCTCCCTCTTGAAACTTCCTCCCACCTCCCACCCTTTTCCACCCCTCCAAGTTGTTACAGAGCCCCAGTTTGAGTTCCTGAGTCATACAGCAAATTTCCATTGGCTATCTATTTTACATATGTTAGTGTATATAAAGCATTTTCTTTTTTATTCTTTAAAAATATTTATTTATCTTTGACTGCCATCACCGTCTTAGTCATGGTGCACATGCTCTCAAGTGGTAGCATGTGGGCTTAATCGCTCCTCAGCATGTGGAATCCTCCCCAACCTGGGATCGAACCTACGTCCCCTGCATTGGCAGGCAGACACCCAACCCCTGGACCACCATGGATGTCCCTATTAAAGTGTTTTAGTAAGTGAAAAACCCACTTCATTCACAATGCTTTTTAGCAGTGCGAAGTCGGGGTACTGTGTTTCTCACTGCTTTACTTGTCGCATGAACAAAGCATGTGAAACACGAACTGCCTGAGATCATTTTCAAAGCTGGACGAGTCATAAATCTAGTGACCGGGAAACTGTGAGCAGGAACTCCTTACCTGGAGAGTCCAGTCAGTTTGGAAACCACTCATTTAACCAAAAATTACGCAGAACTTGGTACCTCTTAAACACAGTGAAGGAGGACTGGAAGACAGAGACACAAGCAAAGATGTGTCTAAGTTTGCTTCATGGAAAAAGCTTTCTAAGTTTCATCCCAAACTGTCCAGTTCATCCTCTGGTATTCATGAAATATCAGAAGTAAATGAAATAAGGGCCTTGTTGCAATTTTTCAAGTTTCTTTACTGGTGACATACTTTTCTGTTACACTGAGACTCAGCCTGATGCTGGGAAAGATTGAAGGCAGGAGGAGAAGGGGACGACAGAGGATGAGATGGTTGGATGGCTTCACCTACTGGATGGACATGAGTCTGAGCAAGCTCCGGGAGTTGGTGAAGGACAGGGAGACCTGGCATGCTGCAGTCCATGTGGTCGCAAAGAGTTGGACACGACTGAGAAACTGAACTGAAATGAAGTATACCTAGTAATCCACAGCATTATTTTATAATGTTTATAATCTTTGTATAATTTTATAATGTTTTGTTTTAGAAGGTGCATTTTTTTCATTCAAAGAAATCTTGAATGTATCTTAGAATCTTTATTTGGAAGAAGAAAATCAACCTTTTGATATCATAAACAGATAAGGCCACATTAAGTGAATTATTATTTTTGAGGGTATGTAATACAATACTAAATTTTTTTCTCTGACTTAACCAGTTCTAAGTTGAAATATTTAACATGCTTGGGTCAGACTTTATCAGATTCAGATCTGTATTAATAAGAATGTTGACCCTTAGAAAATAAAACTTAAAAATTAACAAAAGAGTGAAATCTTTTGACAAAATTTAGGTATGCAAAATTATGACTGGGAAATTTTTATTTGGTAGAAATTATGATCATAAAAAGAAATTATAAGGAATTTCCTGGTGGAACAGTGGTTAGGACTCTGCACTTTCACTGCTGAGGGCCTGAGGGCCTTAATTCCTTAACTAGGGAATTAAGATCCCACACGAGGCCAAAAAAAGAAAAAAATTATAGTGGCAAAATTTTCAGTGGTAAAATTAGATATGGGCAAGATATGACCAAATCTTCAAAACAAAGAATTGATTCTGATTAAATAATTTCAGAGAAATAAAAATAAAATGAAAAACACTGAAAATGGATTTCCTGCTCTCTGTATCAAATTAAGCAAAGATTTAAATTTACTTTATATTTAGCTATAGAAAAAAATTGATAATCCATCAGAGTATCATTCTATTAAAACATTTTTATTGATAAAATATGTAATAAAAATTTACTAATCACAAAACAGCAGCATAAAAAGCACTAAATTTCATATTAGATGTGCGTTGGGGAAAGGGGTGAATGGGTTAGAAAATACTATTTTCATTTGTTAATTTTTCCTTTTGTCTGTATTTCCCCATGACAATTTTGTGAAATAAATTCAAAAATGTACTTCTTCCCACAATTCAGATGTATAGGGAAAAAACAAGTTTTGGGGGTTTTGTTTTACTTTCATACTAGACCTTTTATTTAGTAGAAATATGGCACTGCAGTCCATGCTGACATTCTGAGATTCTGTAACTTATTTTTCCAAAGCAAGATTTTAGTCACATAATAAATTATCCTAAGACTGTACCATAATGCTTTTGTTACCCCATTGATTTATAATTAAGCTTGTTTGGTCAGTTACCCACTAATAAAATAACCCTGTGGGGTATAACATATGGGTTTTCTCAAGCTAAAACTATTCTGACTTTCCTCTTAGTTAATGGAAGAGAAAATTATTAAATATCTAATCCAATTTTTGTCTACCCCAATAACCTAAATGGTCCATTTAGTCCTCCAAGAACGGAAACCATGCCTGTGGAATATTTCAAGTAGAAAAAGAAAACTGCTATTGGAACTAGAGTAATCATCTTTGGATATTTCAAGGACTGTTATGTGGAGGCATATTTATTCTCTGTAACCAAAGACTGAGACTGGGACTTGGATACATAAAATCACAGAAAGGGAGATTCTACTCTGTTTAAGAAAGAACTAATATTTGGAGCTGTCTGCGAATTGAATGCGGCTTCCTTCATGGGTCAGAAGGTAAAGCGTCTGTCTACAATGCAGGAGACCCGGATTCGATCCCTGGGTTGGGAAGATCCCCTGGAGAAGGAAATGGCAATCCACTCCAGGACTATTACCTGGAAAATCCCATGGACAGAGGAGCCTGGTAGGCTACAGCCCATGCAGTCGCAGTCGGACACAACTGAGCAACTTCACTTCACTTCACTTCACTTCCCTCATGGCTCAGCTGGTAAAGAATCTGCCTGCAATGCAGGAGACCCCAGTTCGATTCCTGGGTCGGGAAGATCCACTGGAGAAGGGATAGGCCACCCACTCCAGTATTCTAGGGCTTCCCTTGTGGCTCAGTAGGTAAAGAATCCACCTGCAATGGGGGAGACCTGGGTTTGATCCCTGGGTTGGGAAGATCCCCTGGAGAAGGGAAAGTTTACCCACTCCAGTATTCTGGTCTGGATAATTCCATGGACTGTATAGTCCATGGGGTTGCAAAGAGTTGGACACAACTGAGCAACTTTCACTTTCAGGAGTTGAACGACTGCTTATGAAAGATGAGATTTACATCATCAGGAACAGTCAAGCTGAGGTTCTGGGGTATTGAAAGAAGCGTCTTTGGTTGAGATCAGATCCTCGAGATCAGTCACAGGGAAATTGTTACCTGTGGTTTAAGGAGGGCCAGTGTTTGCAGTTTCAGCATTAGTCCTACAATGATGTCTGTTTCAACTACTTGCAGTTCACTGATGTTAGTTGAAGTGGAAAGACAGGAACAGGGTTTCGGCACAAATACCTCCTTGGAAGTATATTTTGCAGGAGAAAATCACCATGTCTGTTAATACAAAAAAAAAAGGAGGATTAAAAAGACCACTGGTCTGATAGTCTTAAAAATGTCTTCAATTTTTGAGAATACAAGCTTCTGCATTTGGAAAGCTGTGTAGCTTCAGTCTGAAGAAATGGTTGGAGACAGCTGGCAGATGTTGAGGGAAGAAAGAGGAAAGAGCTGGTGTCTGAAGTGATTTGGTCACATGTGAGTCCTCAAGAGGGAAAAGTGGAAACTGGGTTAATAAACACACCAGCCAAGGTAGAGACAGAAGGTAGAGTTTGGTCACCAGGAAGAAAGCCAGAGACTCACTTTTGGAAGTAGAGTTCAACGAAACCAAGACCCCTCATGGTCTCGACCCAGCCAATCTTTCCAAGTGTCATCCCCACCTCTCCCTGTCAACACCAGACTCTCTGCAGCTCCTTGAACACAGGGAGGCCCCTCTCTACACACGTAGGCCCTTCTGCCTGCAACACCACTTCCTCCCTTATCTGCCTGGGGTTCACAGTCTTTCCTCTAGACAGAGCTCACAATCAGCTCCTCTGTCAAGTCTTCCCAGTCCTCTCCAGATGGGAGAAGAGACTTGATCCTCTGTGTTCCAACAGCACCCTCCACATAAGGATGAACTACCCATGGGCTGTAGTCCACCAGGCTCCTCTGTGCATGGGATTCTTCAGGTAAGAATACTGGAGTAGGTAGCCACTCCTTTCTCCAGGGGATCTTCCCAATCCAGGGATTGAACCTGAGTCTCCAGCATTGCAGGCAGATTCTTTACCATCTGAGCCACCAGGGAAGCCGAATATAATTATTGTCAAGATGTCTGACTCTCTCACTAGACCATGAGCCCCTTGAAGCTAACAGCCATGTCCTGTTGGTTTTTTTGTCACCAGAATTCAAATCATGTCAAGCACATGTTTGTACCTCATTAGATATATGACGAATGAGTAAGTGAATGAGTGAATGAGTCCAAGTGCAGCAGCACAGCTGAGCCCACTCTGTGGATGCAGATGCTCGGTTCCTTTGGTTCACCAGCAAGAGCGTGCTCTCACATGATAGCTGAGTAGCTCCAACTATGAGATCAAAATATTCCTGGGATAGAGAGTCAGACACGCCATTATAAGCATTCTTAAATTATCTTGAAATCCTCTAGAGACCCTGGCACAGTGTTTTGTCTAATAAATATGATGATTTGCATTATGTGTATATGTATTTGTTCAAATTAGTGCACAAGTATATGAATAAATGAATGAAAACCTCCAAAATAAAAAAAAATCCATAAGATTAATTAAGCCAGTGAGAATATCTGCTGTGAGTATGACAGCAAGACACTCTTAGGCAAAGTGAGGTGATGTGATGTTACTTTGAGTGACATCTTATCACCTTTGCCATATTCTACTGGTTGCAGAAGCAAGTGAGAAGTCCTACCACACTCAAGTGTAACTGATTACACAAAGGCATGGATGTGAGAAATGATTTCCTACCCAGCTTCAGAGAAGTGGTTTCTGAGAACCACATCCCACCTTTACCTTAACTTTGTCATTTCCAAGGAAACAAGCCTGTTCATTTTGGCAGGCCAGATCTAAGGATATTATAGTATTTGCTTATTCGGTTGTGGTGGGTCTTTGTTGCTGGGTGTGGGCCTTCTATAGTTGCCGCAAGTTGGGTCTTGCAGAGTGATGACTTCCCATCGTGGTGGCTTCTCTTGTTTTGAAGCACAGGCTCTCAGTGCTTGGCTCAGTAGTTGTGGCACACGGACTTAGTGGCCCTGCGGCATGTGGGATCTTCCCTGGCCAGGGACTGAACTCGCATCCCCTGTGATAGAAGACAGATTCTTAACTACTGGAATACCAGGGATGTCCTGGCAGGCCACAACTGATGCTGTCACCTTTACCTACAACCCTGGATCACAATAAACTGGAAAATTCTGAAAGAGATGGGAGTACCAGACCACCTGACCTGCCTCTTGAGAAACCTGTATACAGGTCAGGAAGCAACAGTTAGAACTGGACATGGAACAATGGACTGCTTCCAAATAGGAAAAGGAGTGCGTCAAGGCTGTATATTGTCACCCTGCTTATTTAACTTACATGCAGAGTACATCATGAGAAACGCTGGACTGGAAGAAGCACAAGCTGGAATCAAGATTGCCAGGAGAAATATCAATAATCTCAGATAAGGGTGACACCACCCTTATGGCAGAAAGTGAAGAACTAAAGAGCTTTTGATGAAAGTGAAAGAAGAGAATGAAAAAGTTGGCTTAAAGTTCAACATTCAGAAAACTAAGATCATGGCAAGATCAAGAAAACTAAGATCCAGTCCCATCACTTCATGAGAAATAGATGGAGAAACAGTGGCTGACTTTATTTTTTGGGGCTTCAAAATCACTGCAGATGGTGATTACAGCCATGAAATTAAAAGACACTTACTCCTTGGAAGGAAAGTTATGACCAACCTAGACAGCATATTCAAAAGCAGAGACATTACTTTGCCAACAAAGGTCCTTCTAGTCAAGGCTATGGCTTTTCCAGTAGTCATGTATGGATGTGAGAGTTGGACTATAAAGAAAGCTGGGCACAGAAGAATTGATCCTTTTGAACTGTGGTGTTAGAAATCCAACCAGTCCATCCTAAAGGAGATCAGTCCTGGGTGTTCTTTGAAGGGACTGATGTTGAAGCTGAAACTCCAATACTTTGGCCACCTGATGCGAAGAGCTGACTCATTTGAAAAGACCCTGATGCTGG
>SJYQ01096543.1:28915-78666 GCA_006410935.1 Redunca redunca
GGACTGCTTCCAAATAGGAAAAGGAGTGCGTCAAGGCTGTATATTGTCACCCTGCTTATTTAACTTACATGCAGAGTACATCATGAGAAACGCTGGACTGGAAGAAGCACAAGCTGGAATCAAGATTGCCAGGAGAAATATCAATAATCTCAGATAAGGGTGACACCACCCTTATGGCAGAAAGTGAAGAACTAAAGAGCTTTTGATGAAAGTGAAAGAAGAGAATGAAAAAGTTGGCTTAAAGCTCAACATTCAGAAAACTAAGATCATGGCAAGATCAAGAAAACTAAGATCCAGTCCCATCACTTCATGAGAAATAGATAGAGAAACAGTGGCTGACTTTATTTTTTGGGGCTTCAAAATCACTGCAGATGGTGATTACAGCCATGAAATTAAAAGACACTTACTCCTTGGAAGGAAAGTTATGACCAACCTAGACAGCATATTCAAAAGCAGAGACATTACTTTGCCAACAAAGGTCCTTCTAGTCAAGGCTATGGCTTTTCCAGTAGTCATGTATGGATGTGAGAGTTGGACTATAAAGAAAGCTGGGCACAGAAGAATTGATCCTTTTGAACTGTGGTGTTAGAAATCCAACCAGTCCATCCTAAAGGAGATCAGTCCTGGGTGTTCTTTGAAGGGACTGATGTTGAAGCTGAAACTCCAATATTTTGGCCACCTGATGCGAAGAGCTGACTCATTTGAAAAGACCCTGATGCTGGGAAAGATTGAAGGCAGGAGGAGAAGGGGATGACAGAGGATGAGATGGTTGGATGGCATCACCTACACAATGGACATGGGTTTGGGTGGACTCCAGGAGTTGGTGATGGACAGGGAGGCCTGGGGTGTTGTGGTTCATGGGGTCACAAAGAGTCGGACACGACTGAGCGACTGAACTGAACTGAAGTGCTCTGTTTGATCCTATCACAAGATTTGATTTCCCTTTAAATTTCACCTAAATATGGCATTCTCTCCATTCCTATAACTTTTTCCCTTCAGACACCTATAGTTTCTTCCATGTGCAGTCTCTCTTGTTGCAACATGTGTGTTTGACTACAGGTTTGTTCCTAGTCATGTTGGGCTGATTGGCCTGGAACACCTGCCATCAAGGTATGGACAAGTCCTTTGCTGCCACAAACCAGGACCTCAACTCAGTAGCAATAAACACATCTGAGACCCCTTGTGTTCCCCTGCCAAGCACTCCCTATCCTTAACTGCAGGGTTTTATGCTGAATCTTGGAGAAGGAAATGACAACCGACTCAGTACTCTTGCCTGGAAAATCCCATGGACGGAGGAGCCTGGTGGGCTGCAGTCCATGGGGTCGCTAAGAGTCGGACACGACTGAGCGACTTCACTTTCACTTTTCACTTTCATGTATTGGAGAAGGAAATGGCAACCCACTCTAGTGTTCTTGCCTGGAGAATCCCAGGGATGGGGAAGCCTGGTGGGCTGCCATCTATGGGGTTGCACAGAGTTGGACACGACTGAAGCGACTTAGCAGCAGCAGCAGCAGCATGCTGAATCTGGACTTTTATTATCTCTTTGGGCTTCAGAGACATGCTGATTTTTTGAGTAAGCAGGCAGGGCAACTAATCCTTGGGGTTAGGGACCAAAACTCTTTAAGTTCTATTTTTATTTTTGACCAAATATCAGCCAACTTCTCATGGGTTGTCTGCTAATAAACTTGCACTACTTTCTGACATAGCTTTACAGAAGATGGTTTGGAATTTACTAGCTACTCTGTGGAACTTTGATCTAAATAAGATGGTTCATTTTAGAGACACCTTAGAATAAAAAGGAGAAAGAGAAAACAACTCTGGCTTGAAGGGACTGTCTGTCTTAGCCGTCTGAAAGATCATTTAGTTTAAAGAAAAACTTCTTCCCTTCTCAAACATCCTTCATGTCCATTCTGAGGGGATTGATATTGGCTGTTTTACTCTGTAACTTGATAAAATTGTCAACAGGTTGAGTTACTATTTAAATAAGTTAAAAGGATTTGAGTGGGTGTTTTGAAATGGGTTTTTTTCTCTCTCTTTCTCTCTCTCTCTCTTTCTCTGCACCAAGTTTTAATTGTCTCATGTGGGATCTAGTTCCCTGACCAGGGATTGAACCTGGCCACCTGCATTGGAAGCATGGAATCTTAGCCACTGGACACCAGGGAAATCCCAAAATGGGCTTTTCTAAATCTAATTTTTTCCCTCTTTTTGGAACAGAAATATTATTGGGCTTTCTCCAATGATGGTTTTATGTTTGTCTAAAGCTTATTCCCTTTCCCCTTTTTTTTCCTTCTGTCTCCTCCTTCTTTGCTCCTCTCTCTTAAAGGTGAATTGATGAGAAAGGAAACAAAGCCATCAATTTTCAGAATTGATGATGATGGGTTAAGTCTCTGGGTATACATGACACGTGCAATCCATAATCGCTGAGTGAGTGAAGGAGCAGAATGTTTCAGGAAGGGCACTGTACTGGACATCAGGAGCCAAGGGCTCTAGTCCAGCTCTGATGCTTCGTGAGTGACCGTCAGCAGGACAGTTAGCCTCCTGGCCTCATTTTCCTCATCTGCAGAAAGGGAGGCTCAGACCAGCTGATCTCTCTCTTCTGCTCTCACACGTTTTGCCTCTTTGCGTTGCATGATCTCTATCACATTGATGCATTGAAGACTTTTCTACTTTTTTTTTTTTTTTTTTAATTTTGGCCACATCACAAAGCATGCGGGATCTTAGTTCCCCAACCAGGCATCAAATCCAGGCCCTCTGTCGTGGAAGCATGGAGTCTTATCCACTGAACCATGGTGGAATTCCCTTTTCTTTTTTTAATAATTTATTTTTGGCTGTGCTGCGTCTTCGTTGCTGCAGGCAGGCTTTTTCTCTAGCTGTGACGTGCAGGCTTCTCATTGGGGTGGCTTCTCTTGCGGTGGAGCACGGGCTCTAGGCCAGGGGCTTCAGTGGTTGCGGCTCTCAGGATATAAAGCACAGGCTCAATGGTTGCAGTTCCCAGGCTTAGCTGCTCCACAGCACATGGGATTTTCCCAGATTGAAAATCTGGGATTTTCAGGGATTGAACCTGTCTCCTGTATCGGCAGTCAGATTCTTTACCACTGAGCCATCAGAGAAGCTCTGCTTCCTTTCCTTAGGTTTCAAATTTTGGATTCAAATATCTCTTTTTTAAAGAAATTTTACTTATTTTGGCCACATGAGGAACATGTGAGAACTTAACTTCCTGGATCAGGGATCAAACCTATGTCCCATGCAGTGGAAGTGCGGAGTCTTAACCACTGGAGCACCAGGGATGCCCCTCTCTGTTTCTTATACCTCATTTCTTCCTTCTGGGTTCAATTTTTTTCATCATTAAGCTGAGATAATCACATTAATATTTGAGAAGAGTGAACTTTGAGGGATAAAAAGGAACAGTATAGGGGCGTCTCGGGCAGGCTTCCCCAGAACGTGCTACTTTCGATGCGGATTATTTTGAGCTGAAGATAATCAAGGCCCAGCAGACTCAGGAAGACCTTTCTTTTTAACCTTCTCCTTAACTGTCTAAAAGAGTTTAAACAAGGGGCCTGTACCAGGAAAAGAGTAATTACCAGAGATAACTTTCTAATATCAGAAGGACTTATCTGCACGTCAGAGTAAACATTTACTCTCTTCTTCATCCTATGACTTGTCTGCCTCCACTTTGAGGGCCCGCACCTTACCCCCTTCTTAGAATAGTATGTAAGCCTCAATTGCCTTATGTCTTTAGGGCTACTCTGATAGCTCTGCTGGTGAAGAATCTGCCTACAATGCAGGAGACCCATTCAATACTTGGGTCAGGAAGATCCCCTGGAGAAGGGATAGGCTACTCACTCCAGTATTCTTGGGCTTCCCGGGTGGCTCTGATGGTAAAAAAAAATCTACCTGTAATGTGGGAGACCTGCGTTTGATCCCTGTGTTGGGAAGATCCCCTGGAGGAGGGCATGGCAACCCACACCAGTATTCTTGCCTGGAGAGTCCACTGACAGAGGAGTCTGGTGGGCTACAGTCCATGGGGTCACCAAGGGTCAGACACGACTGAGTGACTAAGCGCAGCACAGCATTCGTGTCTTTCTGGGTATCCCGAACATACAAAGTTATGTTTGTTTTTCTTCTGTTTTACATCTGTTAATTATTATTCCAGCCAACAAACTTAGAAGGGAAGAAGAGAAAGCTTTTCCTCTCCAAGTACATAACAATAAAATGTTGATGGATCCAATTGAATGAATGATGCTGGAGCAACTGGACCTTGATGGGCAAAAAAGCCAAAAAACCAGAATCTCAAAACCTAAACCTAAACCTCACAGCTCATGCAAAAATAAATTCAAAATTAGTCACAGACTTATACAAAACAATATGAAACTTTTAGACAAAAATATAGGAAAAAATCTTTGGGAACTCGGGCTAGGCAAAGCCTTCTTGAGCTTGATACCAAAAAGCACAATTTGTAACAGGAAAAAGTGACAAATTGGACTTCTTCAAAATTAAAACTTTTGTTCTGGGAAAGCACCTAGGAAAAAGATGAAAAGACAAGATACAAACTTGGGTAAATATCTGCAAGCCACACAAAGGTAAAAGGACTAGTACTTAGAATATACTGAGTTGGTCGAAGGTTGTTCAGGTTTTTCTAACCTGAACAAAAAGGTTGTTTCTGAACAATTTTTTTCGCCAACTCAATATAAAGATTATAAAGACCACAGTTCAGTCACAAAAGGTAAAGAACTGAGGAGTTCCCTGGTGGCCTAGTGGTTAGGATTCCAGGTTTTCATTGCCATGCCCCAGGTTCAATCCCTGGTTGGACAACTGAGATCCCATAAATGCATCAGTGTGTGTGGGAAGTGGGTCTCAGAGAAAGGGTAATAAATTAGAATATGAGCAAAACACATCATGCTATTGTGATTTATAAGATTTTTGTCCCTTAAAGGGAAGTTGCTCAGTCGTGTCTGACTCTTTGCGACCCCATGGACTGTCGCCTACCAGGCTTCTCGGTCCATGGGATTTTCCAGGCAAGAGTACTGGAGTGAGTTGCCATTTCCTTCTCCAGGGGATCTTCCTGACCCAGGGATTGAACCTAGGTCTCCCGCATTGTAGGCAGACGCTTTACCCATTGAGCCACCTGGCACATAATTCCTAAAACACTTGTAATTTTCTAGCTGAACGGAGCAATAGCGGCATCTTTTGTTATAATAGTTTTGTTTGTTTGTTTCTGAAATAGCTTTAGAGCAATAAAGGTGAAATATGTGTCTTCTGTTATTCATAAGAATTCCCTTTCCCCCATCTGTGTACGGTAATAAAGTGATTTTTGGAAAACTCCTAGATAACCATGTGATGGGAGCTGGCTGTCGGGGAACCAGCCATGTGATTGGATAGCTGGAACTTTTGCCCATCTCCTGATCTCCAAGGAGGGGAGAGGGGCTGGAGGTTGACTTCCTCAAAAAAGACTGATGATTGAATTGACCACACCTATGAGAGAAGGCCTCCACACAAACCCAAAGGGACAGGGTCAGGGGAGCTTCTGGGTTGGTGGAAACAGAGATGCTGGGAGAGCGATGCATTCAGAGAAGGGTCAGATGCGCTGTGCTTCTCCCCCATACCTTGTCCTGTGCATCTCTTCCATCTGGTTGTTCCTGAGTCATATCCTTTTATATTAAACGGGTGATCAAGTAAACTGTTCTCCCGAGTCCTGTGAGCCACTCTAGCAGACTAATGGAAACTGAGAAAGGGTTGTGGGAAACTCTGATTTACAGCTGGTTGGTCAAAAGAATAGGTAAAGACCTGGACATGCAATCAGCATCTGAAGTGGCCAGGGGCAGCCTTGTGAGTCTGAGCCCTTAACCTGTGGAATCTGATGCTATCTACAAGTCAACAGTGTCAGATCTGAGTTAAACTGTAAACACCCAGCTGGTGTCGGGAGGAACTGAGAACTGCTTGGAGTTGAGGAAAAACCCACGCACCTCTGGTCGAAGTGTTGCGAATGTAAGTAAAGAGGAAATAAGGCTGTTTTTTTCCATTAGATTGAGTGCCAGAGCTGTTGTGAACTGTTTAAGTGTAAGAATAGTGGAAGTAGGGTAGTGCAGAAACACAAGGAGTGCTTTCCCTATAAACACATACAGACATTTCACTGAAGTGGGTATCAGTTCAGTCACTCAGTCGTGTCCAACTCTTTGCGACCCCATGGACTGCAGCACGCCAGGCCTCCCTTTCCATCACCAACTCCTGGAGCTTGCTCAAACTCATGCCCATTGAATCAGTGATGCCCTCCAACCATCTCATCCTCTGTCGTCCCCTTCTCCTCCTGCCCCTAATCTTTCCCAGCATCAGGGTCTTTTCCAAGGAGTCAGTTCTTTGCACTAGATGGCCAAAGTATTGGAGTTTCAGCTTCAGCATCAGTCCTTCCAATGAATATTCAGGACTGATTTCCTTGAGGATGGCCTGGTTGGCTCTCCTTGCAGTCCAAGGGACTCTCAAGAGTCTTCTCCAGCACCACAGCTCAAAAGCATCAATTCTTCAGCACTCAGCTTTCTTTATAGTACAATTCTCATATCCATACACGACTACAGGAAAAATCATAGCTTTGACTAGACAGATCTTTGCTGGCAACGTAATGTCTCTGCTTTTTAATATGCTATCTAGGTTGGTCATAGCTGTTTTTCCAAGGAGCAAGTATCTTTTAATTTCATGGCCACAGTCACCATCTGCAGTGATCTTGGAGTCCAAGAAAAGAAAGTCTCTCACTGTTTCCATTGTTTCCTCATCTATTTGCCATGAAGTGATGAAACTGGATGCTATGATCTTAAAGTTTTCTAAATGTTGAGTTTTAGGCCAACTTTTTCACTCTCTTCTTTCACTTTCATCAAGAGGCTCTTTAGTTCTTTTTTGCTTTCTGCTGTAAGGGTGGTGTCATCTGCATATCTGAGGTTAATATTTCTCCCAGCAATCTTGATTCCAGCTTGTGCTTCATCCAGCCCAGCATTTCACATGATGTACTCTGCGTATAAGTTAAATAAGCAGGGTGACAATATTCAGCCTTGACGTACTCCTTTACCAGTTTGGAACAAATCTGTTGTTCCATGTCCGGTTCTAACTGTTGCTTCTCGACCTGCATACATATTTCTCAGGAGGCAGGTAAGGTGGTCTAGCATTTCCATTTCTTTAAGAATTTCCCACATTTTGTTGTGATCCACACAGTTAAAGTCTTTGGCATAGTCAATTAAGCAGATGTTTTTCTGGAACTCTCTTGCTTTTTTGCAGAAGGCAAATAATCACACGAAAAGATGTATGACATCACCAGACATCAGGAAATGCAAATTAAAACCACAATGAGAGATCACTACATATCTCTCAGGATGGCTGAAATAAATAATGATAATATCAAATACTGGTGAAGATGCAGAAGTGCATCTTTAGGGTACATCATTAGAGTGTTGGTGAGAATGTAAAATGGTACAGTCACCCTGAAAAAGTTTGGTAGTTTTTTATAAAACAAAACATGCATGTACTGTATGAATCAGCAATTATAGTCTTGGGTGTTTATTCTAAAGAAATGAACATTTATGTTCATAGAAAACCTGTGCATGAATGTTTATAGCGGCTTTACTTATTGTAATCCTAAACTGGAAATTGCTCAGATGAACTTGAACAGCTGAATGGTTTAAATAAACTGTCCTGCATTCACATCAGGGCATACCATGCAACAGTAAAAAGGAATAAACTTAAACAAAAAACTTGCTGTGCTTGGTCTTAGTTGTGGCATGTGGGATCTGCTGCTGCTGCTGCTAACTTGCTTCAGTCGTGTCCTACTCTGTGTGACCTCATGGTCGGCAGCCCACCAGGCTCCGCTGACCCTGGGATTCTCCAGGCAAGAACACTGGAGTGGGTTGCCATTTCCTTCTCCAATGCATGAAAGTGAAAAGTGAAAGTGAAGTCGCTCAGTCGCGTCCAACTCTTCACAACCCCATGGACTGCAGCCCACCAGGCTCCTCTGGCCATGGGTTTTCCAGGGAAGAGTACTGGAGCGAGGTGCCATTGCCTTCTTCAATGTGGGATCTAGTTCCCTGAAAAAGAAAGTAAAGTCGCTCAGTCATGTCCGGCTCTTTGCGACCACATGGACTGTAGCCTACCAGGGTCCTCCGTCCATGGGATTTTCCAAGCAAGGGTACTGGAGTGGGTTGCCATTTCCTTCTCCAGGGGATCTTCCCAACCCAGGGATCAAACCCGGGTCTCCCGAATTGCAGGCAGACGCTTTACCACCTGAACCACCAATAAAAAGGAATAAGCTTTAAAAAAAAAATTCGCTGTGCTTGGTCTTAGTTGTGGCATATGGGATCTTTCTAGCTCCCTGACCAGGGATCAAACCTGGGCCCCCTGCTTTGGGAGTACTGAGTCTTAACCACTGGACCACCAGGGAAGTCCCATGAACATAAAACTTGAGCGATGCAAAATGGTAAAGTCTGATGATCTCCAACCCTATAAAAGAACTTCTTTCTTATGATAATAATAGCCATATATACTCAGGAATTTCTCTTAGGAATTTCAAACCGGAGAGAACTGGATCTGTGGTGTTGTTTTTATAGTATAACTGATCAGTAAATATTAGGTAGCCATGAAAACTTTAGCTATGAAGATTATGCAGCAACACAGGAAATATGTATGGCATAATAACTGATGAAAAAGGGAGAACATGTAGTTTCACTGTTAAAAGTCCACACATAAGGGAAAAATCACATGAAACATATCAAAATGCTCCGAGTGGTTATATTAGGAAGGTAGTCACATGAATGATTTATTTTCTTTCCTTTCATTGCTTTTCAGATTGAATAAGATTATTTTTAATGACTAAAAAAATTACAACTGGATTGTATATAGTGACTACTGCATTTTTCTTCTCAAATCTCCCAAGAGTTTGGATAGAGTCACTAAATAATCCCTCAGCCTCAGGTCACTTCCTTTCTTTTCTGACAGAATTGGTTATTATATTAGATTAGTGAAATGTTATAGACATAATATATCCTGACTTCTGCTTAGCATTTAATAAATC
Organism: Redunca redunca; assembly: GCA_006410935.1. NCBI lineage: Eukaryota > Metazoa > Chordata > Mammalia > Artiodactyla > Bovidae > Redunca > Redunca redunca. Next base: position 37,962 of record SJYQ01096543.1, read on the forward strand.
TTTGCTTTTGGTGAAGGTTCTTTGGGTCACAATAACAAATATGCTCAGATTTGCTCATGCAAAGTGTGAATCTTGGGGAACAGGACCATTGTATATAATCCAAGGGAGGAAGTTCAGCTGAGGACAGAAGTCAGTGACTAGTATGTGATGAAGAACCGAGGCAGATACCATCTTTCAGGACCATGTGGCCTCTCGTTCTTTCTATACGTCTGCTCAGTCTTTCTCTCTCTCCTCCTTCACACTCAAAACCTATCTTCTCAGCTTCTCTGATCCACATGGTGCAAAAGGCTGCTCACTCTCATAATCAGATTTTCCCCCAGCTCTAGCCCTCTAGTCAAATGCTTAGAAACCCAGCATTTTACTTGACATTCAATTTTAATTCCCAGGAGAGAAAATCCAATTGATCAGTGAGTCAAGTGTTTACCCCAGCTTTAATTTTGGCATTGGAGGTGGGGGTAGGGATTGTATAATATGAATTTGGCTGCAAAGGGGCCTCCCTTGGTTGAGGAGAGGGTTCGGAGAAAGGGCCTTGGTCTGGCAGACAACTTAAAAGGTATTTACCACTTGGGTTTTTTATGAATTTATTGGACTGTGCTGAGACTTCATTGCTTTTGTGCAGGATTTCTTGAGTTATGGCAAGCAGGGGCTACTCTTCGTTTGGGGCTTCCCATTGTGGTGGCTTCTCTTGTTATGGAGCACAGGTTCTAGGCAAGTGGACTTCAGTAGTTGCTCAGTAGGGCTTCCCCGGTGGCTCAGAGGGTGAGGAATCTGCCTGCAATACAGGAGACCCAGGTTCTATCCCTGGGTCAGGAAGATCCCCTGGAGGAGGGAATGGCTCCCACTCCAGTATTCTTGCCTGGAGAACCCCATGGACAGAGGAGTCCAGTGGGCTAAAGTCTAAGAGCCAGACATGCCTTAATGACTAAATCACCACCACCAGGCTCAGTTGCTGCGGTGCACGGACCTAGTTACTTAGTGCCATGTGGAATCTTCCTGGACCAGGGATTGAATTCCAGGGATTGTTCCTTACATTTGCAACTGAATTCCCATCCACTGTGCCAATGGGGAAGTCCACCACCTGGGTTTTTCATGAGTTCTCAGCATCAAGCTGGAGAAACAGGAGTTGGTTGAATACATAAGAAGGTATACTGTAACTGGGTGAATGACCACACCTACAGAAGATAAATCATTGACACCCTGCCTAAGATGTCTGGAGAAAGTGGCTTTCAGATCTTATGAGTAGATCTATGATAGCTTCCAGTAAAGGCTCTATGTAGGCTCTGTCCTGATCAACATTTTTTCTTAAAGTCTTGAATTCCCTGGGCCTGGGGAATTTGTGTTTCCATTTTCCCTAACATTCTTAAATCTTCTCTGCCTCCATCCCTTTATGTGTGCAAGCGTGCTAAGTCGCATCAGTCATGTCCAACTCTTTGTGACCCTTTGGACTGTAGCCCGCCAGGCTTCTCTGTCCGTGGGATTCTCTAGGCAAAAACACTGAAGTGGGTTGCCATGCCCTCCTCCAGCGGATCTTTCCAACCCAGGGATTGAACCCGCACCTCTTATGTCTCCTGTGTTGGCAGGTAGGTTCTTTACCACTAGCGCCACCTGGGAAGCCCCCACCCCTGTCTCCTCTCTGCTAATGATAGACTTTTTTATTTTTAATAGAAGTATAGTTGATTTACAATGTTATGCTAATTACTGCTGTATAGCAAAGTGATTTAGTTACACTTTCCTTTTAAATATTCTTTTCCATCATAAGATATTGAATATAGCTCTCTGCTATACAGCAGGACCTTGCTGTTTATCCATTCTATGTATAAAACCTTACATCTGGCTAACCCAACCTCCCACTCCACCTCTCCCCCAACCACCTCCCTCTTGGCAACCACAAATCCGTTCTCTATGCTAACGACTGACTTCTTAACCAGATGAGAAAAATAGAAGCAATCGGAACCATTTATCACCAAACCTAATGATTTACCTACGTCTGGACTCATATAATCGTCCTTCCCTCCTATACAACATGTGAGTCATCTCTACCCCACCTTGTGCATTGATCCCCTCTTCCCTCACCTACTTAAGAACCCGGCTTCTGCAGTTTTCCCATTTCTGTGCTCCATCACCAGTTTCTGTCCTTCTACTGTATTATCACCATAATCATACAACCTTGCTATAACATAAAAAGAAGTCAGTCCCCACAAATAAGAGTTATGCCATCTAGACTGCCATTAGCTATAATGTTAAACTATCAGCAGACCAGAAACCTTTTATGGTCTGGTCCTCTTGAACAAATACTGTATCCCCTTTGAGAAATGATTTAGCAATCTTCACAAATGTCCTTCCAAATTTGTTAAATGATGGTCAACACCATAGAAATAATATGCAATGTACTTTTTCCACTGGGGTCTTTCAGGATTTGAGTCTATTTGTTAGTCTAGAAGCAATGAAAGAAGGGATATGGGTCTTGAGGAGAATCAGCATTCATCTGCAAAGCACCTACTTCAGGATAGGTCATTACAGGTTCTTCAGGCAAGGGGACACTAAGCTCCAGACAGTTAGATGGATCAGATTGAAACGGAGCAGGACCATATGGTCCTTGGCCCCTAACCATGTCCTCTGCCTGCCTTTTGCCTGTGGAAAACGTCAGTCAAAGAATAAGTTTAATCGGAGAAGTGAGAAATGCTGAAACAAAGGAAAAGAATCATCAAAGGAGACTAATAATAATAATGTAGTCATTAAGCATAGCCAGGGACCTTTAGTTCTTTTTCAAGGGCTATAGATAATATTCTGAGCCACATCCTGTGAGCTGTATTATAGATACCAAAACACCAGGTGGAGAAATTAACTACATGATGACCAGACTGTACCTAGGACTTGAGCTGCCACAGTTCCAAGAACTGACTGCAAAGAAACGGGAACAGGTGCACCCCGGAACTGAAGATTAACTGTACCTAAAACAACCAAAATGATGCTAGTCAGACCACTGATGATCAACTGAAGATGCCTGTTAGAGATGACTATGCTGTTTCTGCATGTAACCCCCTCAACTCTGTCTATAGAAGCTCTCACCCCCTGCTTATCATGGGGGGAGTTGGCCTTTGGACAGATGTCCACCACTCTTCCCCACCAGTTGCTGGCACTTGAAATAAAGCAAACTTTCCTTTCCACCAACCTGGCCTGTTTACTGGCTTCTGAGTGGTAAGCAGCCAGACCTCCCACACATACCATTCAGTAACAGGATTCCTATTGCTGCTGGAACAAATTCCTACAAATCTAGAGGCTTAAAACAACACAAATTTATTATTTTACATTTAGAAGGTCTCATTGGGCTAAATAAGGTGTCACATGGCTTCATTCCTTTTGGAAGATTTTAGTTCAGTTCAGTTCAGTTCAGTTGCTCAGTCGTGTCCGACTCTTTGCGACCCCATGAATCGCAGCACGCCAGGCCTCCCTGTCCATCACCAACTCCTGGAGCTCACTCAGACTCACGTCCATCAAGTCAGTGATGCCATCCAGCCATATCATCCCCTGTCGTCCCCTTCTCCTCCTGGCCCCAATCCCTCCCAGCATCAGAGTCTTTTCCAATGAGTCAACTCTTCGCATGAAGTGGCCAAAGTACTGGAGTTTCAGCTTTAGCACCATTCCTTCCAGAGAAATCCCAGGGCTGATCTTTTTCAGAAGGGACTGGTTGGATCTCCTTGCAGTCCAAAGGACTCTCAAGAGTCTTCTCCAACACCACAGTTCAAAAGCATCAGTTCTTCGGCGCTCAGCCTTCTTCACAGTCCAACTCTCACATCCATACATGGCTACTGAAAAAACCATAGCCTTGACTAGACGGACCTTAGTTGGCAAAGTAATGTCTCTGCTTTTGAATATGCTACCTAGGTTGGTCATAACTTTCCTTCCAAGGAGTAAGCGTCTTTTAATTTCATGGCTGCAGTCACCATCTGCAGTGATTTTGGAGCCCAGAAAGATAAAGTCTGACACTGTTTCCCCATCTATTTGCCATGAAGTGATGGGACCAAATGCCATGATCTTCATTTTCTGAATGTTGAGCTTTAAGCCAACTTTTCTACTCTCCTTTTTCACTTTCACCAGGAGGCTTTTTAGTTCCTCTTCACTTTCTGCCATAAGAGTGGTGTCATCTGCATATGAGGTTATTGATATTTCTCCCAGCAATCTTGATTCCAGCTTGTGGTTCTTCCAGCCCAGCGTTTCTCATGATGTACTCTGCATGTAAGTTAAATAAGGAGGGTGACAATATACAGCCTTGACGGACTCCTTTTCCTATTTGGAACCAGTCTGTTGTTCCATGTCCAGTTCTAACTGTTGCTTCCTGACCTGCATACAGATTTCTCAAGAGGCAGGTCAGGTGGTCTGGTATTCCCATCTCTTTCAGAATTTCCCACAGTTTATTGTGATCCACACAGTCAAAGGCTTTGGCANCAGCATCGGACCTTGCTTCTATCACCAGTCACATTCACAGCTGGGTATTGTTTTTGCTTTGGCTCCATCCCTTTATTCTTTCTAGAGTTATTTCTCCACTGACTTCCAGTAGCATATTGGGCACCTACTGACCTGGGGAGTTCCTCTTTCAATCCTATCATTTTGCCTTTTCATACTGTTCATGGGGTTCTCAAGGCAAGAATACTGAAGTGGTTTGCCATTCCCTTCTCCAGTGGACCACATTCTGTCAGACCTCTCCGCCATGACCTGCCCATCTTGGGTTGCCCCGTGGGCATGGCTTAGTTTCATTGAGTTAGACAAGGCTATGGTTTTTCCTGTGGCCATGTATGGATGTGAGAGTTGGACTGTGAAGAAGGCAGAGTGCCAAAGAATTGATGCTTTTGAACTGTGGTGTTGGAGAAGACTCTTGAGAGTCCCTTGGACTGCAAGGAGATCCAACCAGTCCATTCTGAAGGAGATCAGCCCTGGGATTTCTTTGGAAGGACTGATGCTGAAGCTGAAACTCCAGTACTTTGGCCACCTCATGAGAAGAGTTGACTCATTGGAGAAGACTCTGATGCTGGGAGGGATTGGGGGCAGGAGGAAAAGGGGATGACAGAGGATGAGATGGCTGGATGGCATCACTGACTTGATGGACACGAGTCTGAGTGAACTCCAGGAGTTGGTGATGGATAGAGAGGCCTGGCGTGCTGTGATTCATGGGGTCGCAAAGAGTCAGACACGACTGAGCAACTGAACTGAACTGAACTGTGGTCCTAGTGTGATTAGATTGACTAGTTTTCTGTGAGTATGTTTTCAGTATGTCTGCCCTCTGATGCCCTATTGCAACACCTACCATCTTACTTGGGTTTCTGTTACCTTGGGCGTGGGGTATCTCTTCACAGCTGCTCCAGCAAAGTACAGCCACTGCTCCTTACCTTGGATGAGGAATATCTCCTCACCAACGCCCTTCCTGACCTTCAACGTGGGGTGGCTCCTCCCTGCTGCTGCCCCTGGCCTCGGGTGTGGGGTGGCTCCTCCTGGCCGCCGCCCCTGACCTCGGACGCAGGGTGGCTCCTCTCGGCTGCTGCCCCTGACCTCAGACGCGGGGTGGCTCCTCTTGGCCGCCGCCCTTCGGGCATGGGGTCCTCCCAGCTTCTGCCCCTGACCTCCGACATGGGGTAGCTCCTCTCGGCTGTGCTTAGTGCACCGGTCGCAGCCGCCTGCGCTTAGTGGAGATTTTCTTTCCTAGGCTCTAGGGGAAATGAATGTACAGAAAAGCCAGTAGTGAACCTTCATATTTTTTTGTATTTCTCTTTCTGTCTATGACCTTTTGCCTCTTGTAAAGATCCCTGTGATTACACTGGGCCCACCTGGATAATCCAGGATAATCTTTCCAGTAAAGAAGCCTTTATTTAATTAAACTGCACAATCCCTTCCACAATCCCTGCTTTCAGTTGGGAAAGGTCCACCCAACTGAATGCTGACTTCTAGAGAAAGACAAGGAGAGACAAGACGGCCTTCTTCAATGAACAGTGTAAAGAAATAGAGGAAAATAATAGAAGGGTTATCAAAGGAACATTTCATGCAAAGATGGGCACAATAAAGGACAGAAACGAGAAAGATTTAATTAGAAGCAGAAGAGATCAAGAAGAGATGGCAAGAATATAGAGAAATGCACAAAAAAAGATCTTAACAACCCAGATAACCACCATGGGGAGGTCACTCACCTAGAGCCAGACATCCTGGAGTGTGAAGTCAAGTGGGCCTTAGGAAGCACTGTTGCCAGTAAAGCTCATGGAGGTGACAGGATTTCAGCAGAGCTATTTAAAAACCCTAAACGGTGTGCTGTTAAAGTGCTGTCCTCAATATGTCAGCAAATCTGGAAAACCCAGGAGTGGCTACAGGACTGGAAAAGGTCAATCTTCATCCCAATTCCCAAGAAGAGGATACTAAAGAATGTTCAAAGTGAGTGACGTGAAGTGAATTCGCTCAGTCGTGTCTGACTCTTTGTGACCCCGTGGACTGTAGCCCATCAGGCTCCTCTGTCCATGGGATTCTCCTGGCAAGAATACTGGAGTGGGTTGCCATTTCCTTCTCCAGGGGATCTTCCCGACCCAGAGATTGAACCCAGGTCTCCCACACTGCAGGCAGACGCTTTCACCTCTGAGCCACCTACATTAGGTAAGAATGTTCAAACTACTAAATAATTGTGCTCATTTCCCATGCTAGGAAGGTTATATTCATCCACCCTAATATCAGAAAGCAAACAGGAACTACAGTCCCTTGATGAAGGTGAAAGAGGAAAGTGAAAAAGCTGGCTTAAAACTCAACTTTCAAAAAACCAAGATCTGATATCTGGTCCCATCACTTCATGGCAAATAGATGGGGAAAAAATGGAAACAGTGACAGATTTTATTTTCTTGACTGCAAAGTCACTGCGGATGATGATTGCAGCCATGGAATTAAAAGATGCTTGCTCCCTGGAAGAAAAACTATGACCAACCTAGACAGCAGATTAAATAGCAGAGACATAATTTTGCCTAGTCATGATTTTTCCGGTAGTCATGTACGGTTGTGAGAATTGGACCATAAGGAAAGCTGAGCGCTGAAGTATTGATGCTTTTGAACTGTGGTGTTGGAAAAGACCCTTGAGAGTCCCTTGGGCTGCAGGGAGATCAAAGCAGTCAATCCTCAGTTCAGGTCAGTCACTCAGTAGTATCCGACTCTGCGACCCGATGGACTGCAGCATGCCAGGCTTTCCTGTCCATCACCAACTCCCAGACCTTACTCAAACTCAAGTCCATTGAGTCGGTGATGCCATCCAACCATCTCATCCTCAGCAGTCCCCTTCTCCTCCCGTCTTCAATCTTTCCCAGCATCAGGGTCTTTTCCAAGGAGTCAGCTCTTCGCATCAGATGGCCAAAGGATTGGAGTTTCAGCTTCATCATCAGTCCTTCCAATGAATATTCAGGACTGATTTCCTTTACAATTGACTGGTTGGATCTCTCTGCAGGCCAAGAGACTCTTCAATACCACATTGTCTTCTCCAACACCACAGTTCAAAAGCATCAGTTCTTTGGCACTCAGCTTTCTTTATAGTCCAACTCTCACATTCATACATGACTACTGGAAAAACCATAGTTTTGACTAGATGTACCTTTGTTGACAAAGTAATGTCTCTGCTTTTTAATATGCTGTCTAGGTTGGTCATAGCTGTTCTTCCAAGGAGCAAGCATCTTTTAATTTCATGGCTGCAGTCACCATCCGCAGTGATTTTGGAGTCCAAAAAAAGAAAGTCTCTGTTTCCATTGTTTCCTCATCTATTTGCCATGAAGTGATGGGACCAGATGCCCTGATCTTAGTTTTCTGAATGTTGAGTTTTAAGCCAACTTTTTCACTCTCCTCTTTCACTTTCATTAAGAGGCTCTTTAGTTCTTCTTTACTTTCTGCTGTAAGGGTGGTGTCATCTGCCTATCTGAGGTTATTAATATTTCTCCCAGCATCTTGATTTCAACTCGTGCTTCTTCCAGCCCAGCATTCTCATGATGTACTCTGAATATAAGTTAAATAAGCAGGGTGACAATATACAGCCTTGACGCACTCTTTTCCTAATTCAGCCCCAGGACAGAAGCATAAGACGTTAAGAAGAGGTGACAAGAATACACAGAAAGAACATTCCCTCCCTTACTCTTCTTCAGAGATTTCCTTTCAGTAAGCAACTTTTCCATCCTCTTAATGTATTCCTTTTTAGTAGGAATACAAAAGTATTAGATTGAATGGAAAAGCATTCTACATTTTGGGGCTGGGGATCACAGATTTAAATGCCTCCTGTATCATATGTGATGGAGGTCTTGTGTATCTGTGACAACAGGGAGTTTCCTTATTCACTTTTCATTTGCTGCTGTTTAAGTTGACAACTTCCCTTCCCAATAAAAACTCACTTACACCTCCAAAACAAAAAAAATACACAGAAAGAACTATACAAAAAAGATCTTCATGACCCAGATAACCATGATGATGTGATCACTCACCTAGGCTCAGACATCCTGTAATGCAAAGTCAAGTGGGCCTTAGGAAGGATCACTACGAACAAAGCTAGTGGAGGTGATGGAATTCCAGTTGAGCTATTTCAAATCCTAAAAGATGATGCTGTGAAAGTGCTGCACTCAATATGCCAGCAAATTTGGAAAACTCAGTGGTGGCCACACAATTAGAAAAGGTCAGTTTTGAGGCCCCAACACGGTAGGGAACTAAGGAGCGCTCGCTCTCCAGATGTGGCAAGGCAGGACCCGGAGATATTTGGCATTTGTACAACATGGCAGACATAGACAACAAAGAACAATCTGAACTTGATCATCAAGATTTGGATGATGTTGAAGAAGTAGAAGAAGAAACTGGTGAAGTAACAAAAATCAAAGCGCATCAGCTGACTGTTCAGCTGATGCAAAATTCTCAGATTCTTGCAGCCCTTTAAGAAAGTCTTGATGGTCTGGTAGCAACACCAACAGGATACATTGAAAGCTTGCCTAGTGTAGTTAAAAAGACGAGTGAACGCTCTCAAAAAACCTTCAAGTTAAATGTGCACAGATAGAAGCCAAATTCTATGAGGAAGTTCATGATCTTGAATGAAAGTATGCTATTCTTTATCAGCCTCTGTTTGATAAGCAATTTAAGATCATTAATGCCATTTATGAACTTACAGAAGAATGTGAATGGAAACCAGATGAGGAAGATGAAATTTTGGAGCAGCTAAAAGAAAAGGCCAAGATTGAAGATGAAAAAAAGGATGAAGAAAAAGATCCCAAGGGAATTCCTGAGTTTTGGTTGACCATTTTTAAGAATGTTGGCTTGCTCAGTGATATGATTCAGGAACATGATGAACCTATTCTGAAGCACTTGAAAGATATTAAAGTAACGTTCTCAGATGCTGGTGAACCTATGAGTTTTGTCTTAGAATTTCAGTTTGAACCCAATGAATATTTCACAGATGAAGTGTTGACAAACACATATAGGATGAGGTCAGAACCAGATGATTTGGATCCCTTTTCTTTTGATGGACCAAAAATTATGGGTTGTACAGGGTGCCAGATAGATTGGAAAAAAGGGAAGAATGTCACTTTGACAACGATTAAGAAGCAGAAACACAAGGAACGTGGGACAGTTCATACTGTGACCAAAACAGTTTCTAATGACTCTTTAATTTTCTTTTGCCCTCCTGAAGTTCCTGAGAGTGGAGATCTGGATGATGATTTTGAAGTTATNATGACTCTTTAATTTTCTTTTGCCTCTCCTGAAGTTCCTGAGAGTGGAGATCTGGATGATGATTTTGAAGTTATCCTTGCTGCAGACTTTGAAATTGGTCACTTTTTATGTGAGCGTATAATCCCAAGGTCAGTGTTATACTTTACTGGAGAAGCTATTGAAGAAGATGATGATGATTATGATGAAGAAGGTGAAGAAACAGATGAGGTAATGTTTACCAAATGAGCAAATAATTCTCTGTTTAACACACTGAGAATCAAATTGAGTGACTTATGTATTCCATTGGTATATTCATTATTCCATGATATGGGATTAAAAACTTTTTTGGAAAAACGTGGTTTTAGAATTCTACATCCAAGCAATGTATGTATGAGGTTTCAATAAATAAACTGCAAAACTAAAAAAAAAAAAAACACGTCAGTTTTCATTCCAATCCCAAAGAAAGGCAATGCCAAAGAATGTTCAAACTAGTGCATAATTGCACTCATCTCACACACTAGCAAATGCTCAAAATTCTCCAAGCCAGGCTTCAACAGGGCATGAACCATGAACTTCCAGATGTTCAAGCTGGATTTAGAAAAGGCAGAGGAAGCAGAGATCAAATTGTCAACATCCGTTGGTTCAACAAAAAAGTAAGAGTTCCAGGAAAACTTCTACTTCTGCTTTATTGACTATGCCAAAGCCTTTGACTGTGTGGATCACAACAAACTGTGGAAAATTCTTCAAGAGATCCAAGTACCAGACCCCCTTACCTGCCTCCTGAGAAATTTGTATGCAGGTCAGGAAGCAACAGCTAGAACTCTACATGGAACAATACAGTGGTTCCAGATTGCCAAGGAGTACATCGAGGTTGCTTATTTAACTCGTATGCAGAGTATCTCACGCAAAATGCTGGGCTTGATGAAGCACAAGCCAGTCCATCCTAAAGGAAATCAACCCTGAATTTTCATTGGAAGGACTGATGATGAAGCTGAAGCTCCAGTACTTTAGCCACTGGATGTGAAGAGCTGACATTGGAAAAGACCCTGATGCCGGGAAAGACTGAGGGCAGGAGAAGGGGGCGACAGAGGATGAGGTGGCTAGATGGCATCACCGACTCAATGGTAATGTCTGAGCAAACTCTAGGGGATAGTAAAGGACAGGGAAGCCTGGCATGGTGCTGTCCCTGGGGTTGCAAACTCAGACACGACTTAGCTACTGAACAAGAACCTTGAGTCTGAGCACCTGAGAACTCCCAAATCTGGTGTAAGGAAGTGATTGTTCTCAGGCAGCTGGTACAGGGTGAGGCGTATCAAATAACTCAGAACCACTGCAATAAAGGCCTGGCTCCAAACAGCCCCAGGACAAGAAACTCAATCCTATACCTGAGGCTTTCAATATTTGTTTGTTGAACCCTAACCTGAAACCCCCAACTTGTCTATATTATATTCTCTTTCAAGAATTATTCCCTTGAACTGTAGCTGCTAAAAACCAAAGAAGGGTCTTCCCTGGTGGTCCAGTGGTTAAGACTCCAAGCTTCCAATGTATGCGGGCTTAGGTTTGATCCCTAGTCAGGGAACTAAGATCCCACATGCTGAGCAGCATGACNGCCTCTCAGGCAGTCTGCTGCCCCAGGCTCGGGGACAGTGACGGAAGGACAGATGCTGTAGGCAGGACGCCACCCACCTTCTGGAGCCTCCTGGAGCTCTCTGGGCCCTGCAGGGAGGACCAGCTTGGCCCGGACTGTGAGCTCTCCGTTATTGGTGGGAAGGCTGTCTTCGGATTTCTCTGCCTGCGGGATATGAGACAGAGCTCAGAGGCAGAACTCCCCAGCCCCCAGAACCTTCTGGACTCCTCTGTCTCAGCACTGACCATAAGTGTCCCCTTCCAACTCCCCCTGCCCACCCCATCCCAGAAAAGCCTCTGCAGGCCTGGGAGAGCCCAGGAACGGGGGCAGGAGGTGCCCCAGCCTCCCACCTGGCAAGTGAGTGAGTGGAGAGGTTTGGGGAGGGGAACAGAAGCGTCTAGATTCATTCCGGCCCCCCAGCAGGGACCAGCCTCCGCCCTCAGCTTCCAGAAATCTTTGACAACCCCATGGTTCCCTCCAGGCAGGGCTGAAAGGATGGGCCTGTGAGCAGACCCCTGCCCCGATCCAGCGTGGAGAGTCACTGTCTATCAGCCGGGATTAGGAGGGACGCCGCTCAGTCTGGGGATCTCGGCTCCTTGCCTGCTTATCAAAGAGATGACCAGCCTTGGTGGCGGCCTGCCTCAACCTGAATAAGATCCTGGGGGGAAGAAGACAGGACAGGGCCCCTCGACAGGGAGCTGGTGGGTGGGTGGGGCACGTAGACCACATCTGGCAGGGAAAATTGGGAGAGCCTTCAAGGAGGAGCAGGGATTTAAGCGCTGTCTTGGGCTGACCTTAGAGATTCCAAGAGGAGGCCTGAGGATAAACTAAGGTTCTGAGAAAAGCAAGCACAGGGCACTGGAGGGGACTGAGGGCAAGTTGTGCAGACCCCACAAGAGAAGAAAGATGGGAGGGAGCGTAGGACCCTGCCGGGCCTGGGCTTAACACCACAGAGGCCAGAAACCAGAGCTGCTTCTCAGCAGAGGTGCAGCGTTAGTCACTCGGTGCTGTCCGACTCTCTGTGACCCCATGGACTGTAGCCCTCCAGGTTCCTCTGTCCCTGGAATTCTCCAGGCAAGAACACCAGAGTGGGTTGCCATTCCCTTCTCTGGGGGAATCTTCCTGACCCAGAGATCGAACCTGGGTCTCCTGTATTGCAGGCAGTTTTTTGTTTTTTTTTTACCATCTGAGCCATCAGGGAAGCCCACTTCTAAGCAGAAGCATCCTGAAAAACAGCCCCCAGGGCCTCTGGAGGGGAAAACAGGGACAAGGCCACCTGGGCCCGGCCCAGCCCTCATAAAGGCCCTGCCAGACTCTCACGTGGCCCCACACCCTGCTGCCACCTCTTAGGAGGTGGCAGAGCCCACGTCCCCTCTTTCTCATCCGTGCTCCCTCCCCGTCCGCCGTCTTGGCTCAGAAACATGGGCAAAGCAGCTGCCCCAAGAAGCGCAGCCTTTCTCCCTGGCCTCAGCCTCCCGGCCGAGCTGACCTGGGGACCCTGCTGGCCTTCCCGAGGACACGGGTCAGGCCATCCTCATCTCCTATCGTTTGCTTGGGGGTGGAGACACGGTACCTGACAGCCCCACAGGTCTGGGGGACTTTAGCTCGAGAAGGTCAAGCCTCCTCAGCTGACACCAGGTGACCCCGAACTCTGGGAAGCATGTGGACCTACCAGGCCGTCACCAGGACCTGAACCCCCAGCCTGATCTCTGCTGGTGTCTGGACCCCGCTGAGGATGGGGCTATTTGGGACCCTGAACACAGCTGAGCAGGTGAGACTCCAGCCCACCCCCCAACCAGGGAGCCAGGCTGAAGCTCCCACTGAGAGGTCACAGGCAGGCAGGGGCCCCGGCTCCCAGGCATCTTCTGGGAGTCTCTTCTGGGATCCCTTTGACAAGTCAGTTCGGTTCTCGTGCTGAGGGTGGAGGCTGTGCTTAGTTGCTCAGTTGTGTCCGGACCCCGTGGACTGTAGCCCTCCAGGCTCCTCTGTCCATGGGATTCTCCAGGCAAGAACTGGAGTGGGTGCCATGCCCTCCTCCAGGGGATCTTCCCAACCAGGGATCAAACCTGCATCTCCTGCATCGCAGGCAGACTCTTCACCATCTGAGCCACCAGGGACGCCTTCAAGCTCACCTTGGCCCGGAGCGGATACCAGCGGAAGGACTGTGATTCTCTGTCTTCGAAATCCCACGTGGCCAGAGGGACGATCACTTCTCCAAGAAACACCCTCCGGGTGAGCACGCCCAGGTGCCACACAGACACTTGCAGCTGCCGGCTGGCCAGCTGGGTCAGCTCCACCTGGTACTGTGGAGGCGGGCAGAGACAGTGAGCCTGGGCTCACAGCTCCCAGACGGTTTTTCGTCTGTTTCCAACACTGCCCCTCGTTCCATGCTCTGTCTTTAAACTCTTAATTAACCTGGTTCTTTTCTTCATGTCTACAAGCCCCAGCAGTCCACCACGCCGCATCTGCGCCCTCTCAGAGTCAAGTGCTTCAGGGAGCAAAGCTTTTGGTCCCCCGGGCCTGCCCCCCAGCTCTGCACGCTGGGCGGGCTTCCTTGACCCCTCGCTGCTCTTCAGGGGCTCCCTGACTGGGGGCCCCTTCCTGACAAAACAGGACGACTCCCTTTGGCTGACTGAGGCCACAGTGCAAAGTAAGACCTGCTTTCCATTGCCGGCAAGGCCCAGGAGGCTGGGCCGGCAGACCCTGGCTTGCTAGTCTCCACGGGGTACCAGTGTCACCGACCCCAGAGAATGAAGGTTAAGGTCCCTCATCGAGCGTCACTGCTCACCCTTCCCCGGCCGCCCACCGAGTGATCTTCCAGGGGAGCACCTGCACCCCGTGGAGCACAGGAAGTCTCTCCAAGGAGTGCTGTGCCTAGAAAACTGAGGGTCGGTTTTCAGATCCTCAGCCTTCACATGCACGTTCCTCAAAACTGCTGAAGCTCGGTATCATACTCCCGCCCCTGCCCCCGGGATGTGACCTCCAGGGAGCCAAACTAAGGGGTCTGAAATCCTGGCTTCCGACACACTGTTCATGATTGCTTGGCTTCTTCATCGGCCCATCTTTTCCATTTTATGTATGATTTCTAGGAAAGCCTAAAGCTGGGTCCATGTTGGGATGTTCTACATTTAGAATAAAGATCGGTTCTTCTCAATGTATCTGGGAAGCTTTATAGGATAACCAAGACACTCACAATACATTGGATAAAACATTCACTGTACACTGAGTTGAGATTCTGGGTGCCCTTTAACTAAGGTAGTGAAAACTTTAAAAATCAAAGTATATAATATTTATCTAAACTATAGTCAATGCTCATCTTTGTCTTATTTCATAAAATATGAGCTATTTTGTCTGCCTCTGTTCAGTACAAAGCACCTTAAACCTGTGACAAGTAATTTTATATGTAAGCTCACAATGTGTGAGGTAACACAGAGCTTTTCAAAATTCTGTTACGTAAGCAAAGCCACGTGAAGACCAGAGTCAGTGATTTGCTACTGGAGTATCCCAGACCAGCAGCACCTCAGGCCCCACCCACACTTAACTGAATCACAAATGAAAAGAAAGTTGCTAAGTTGTGTGTCTGATTCTTGCGACCCCATGGACCGTAGCCTGCCACTCTCCTCTGTTCATGGGATTCTCCAGGCAAGAATACTGCAGTGGGTTGCCATTTCCTTCTCCAATCTGCTTTTAAAAGCAATTCCTTGGGGAGTCCTTATGAATGTAAATTTTGTGAAGGACTGCCTGTCTATCCTAGGTCCTGGGTGTACTTTTAAGGACTCTTTAAGCTTCAACTTCCCCATTGCTAAGTGAGGATGCCAACACATGGCTCAAAGGGTACATAAAGCACATGGTCACAGCAAGGTCACAGAGAACAATGGCTATTTTCATGTCCCAAGTAGGACCCTTGTGCCAGCTGCCCAGATGGCCCCTGGCTGGGAGTTCACAAATGCCCCTACTCGCCAAAGAAGGCAAACAAAGTCCTCTCTTTTCTCGGACTTGACGCATGGAATCCCTGGGCTGACTAGCCTTCAGTGGGTACATCTCTGTGCATTTGGACTGTCCTTCCAGCTCAAGGCCTCCGACGCCTGTCTGCTATCTACACTCGCTAGACATCACCTGCAATTCTCCTCCCTGTATCCCAGTGGGAGGCGGTCCCTCCCTGGTCTCTGCCCTAAGCCACCAGTCACAATTCTTAGTGCCAAAGACAATGGAAACCTGAACAATTCTTCCAGAAATTTTTTTTTTTTTAGTTGTTGTTGGTCCAACTCCTTGCAACCCCATGGGCTGCAGCACACCAGGCTTCCCTGTCCTTCACTATCTCCTGGAGTTTGGTCAAACTGAGGTCCATTGACTCGGTGATGCCATCCAACCATCTCATCCTCTGTCGTCCCTCTTCTCCTCCTGCCCTCAATCTTTCCCAGCATCAGGGGCTTTTCCAATGAATCAGCTCTTCGCATCAAGTGGCCAAAGGATTAGAGCTTCATAAAAGAAGAGACCCGGGTCTGCCAGATACTATGACAAAGAAGTACTTTCACAAGGATACTAACTCAGCAGTTTCATTTACAGGGCCCCTGGTTTGATGATACCTCTCTGATAGTCATAAAAATCCAACACAACAGACCATTTTAGAAACTGAAGTGAAGTGGCTCAGTCGTGTCTGACTCTGCAGCCTCAAGGACTGTAGCCTACCAGGCTCCTCTGTCCATGGGATTTTCCAGGTAAGGGTACTGGGGTGGGGTGCCATTGTCTTCTCCTTTAGAAAGGGCGAGGCAGCCTATTTCCTTTCCTCCATTGTGTTGCAAATCATTAATCCAAAGCCATGCACTGGTCCATCAGACTCAGCACTTTTTCTGTACAAAGGCTGAAATTTATTTTCTACCACTTGCCACTGATTGACAGAGCCCTGCTGGAATGTTTCAGTGTCTGCACTTACATTTAACTGACTCAAAAGTTTGGAAGAACCACTGGCTGGACTCTGGCCCCAGAAGCCCAGCCCGGGATGGGGACACTCAGCCCAGGAACATTTGCCCAGCAAGTACCTTCAAGGTCTCCTGAAAGGTCGGCTCCACCGTGTTCTTCTGGACGCCGGTCTTGCGTTTTCCCTGGGACGATCTGTCAGGCAGCAGATAGGTCTTGACGTACCTGGTGGCCAAATGCAGACAGCAAGGGGTGAGAGCCCAGCGTGCAGGGCGGGCAGAGGGTTCAGGAGGAGAACTGCATGTCAGCGGTTGCTTTAACGCCACTTCCCACTGCCTCTGGGGTCGACAGAAAGCACTCAGCGGGCGCCCCAGTGACAGCAGTGGGTGCACAGCCCCCCAGTTCACACAGTCTCGGGCTATAATCCTCTGGAACGTTTCTGGGGGTGTGAAGCCCCCTCCTCGGATCTGGATCACTCATCACGCTCCATCACCTGTCACTGGTGATGCCCCGGGAAACAGGGGCTCCCTGGGGGCTCAGTGGGCGGCAGGTTTCTCATCCACCTGGATCCTGAGGCCTGTGCCAACTTGTCCTCACCCTACCTGCCTCTTTTCCCCAACCTGCAAGGAAAAAAACGTGGAAACGGAAAGTATATGCCGCACACCACGCTCTTCCTGTGGGGCCTCGGACACTGCATCCTGACAGCTGAGGACTGGCCTCCCTGAGCCCCTGTCCCCGGGTCTGGAGGCCGCCCACCCCCTGGAGCCCCGTCCCAGGCTGACCCCTCCTCTCAGGTCCTGAGACTGTCCTTGCGGGTTCTTCCGGCAGTGGCACTGATGGCAGGGACACTACGTGCCCAGGTCCTGTCCCAAGGGTTAGAAACCAGCTCTGCTATTCCAAAGCCAGAGAGCAGGAACCTTCCCCCAGTCGGGATCCCCACTGGAACCCCAGCCTCAGGCCTCTGCCTCCCTTTCAGTCACACTTCTTATAGAGCAGGACTCAAGGCTCATCAACACCTCACTGTTGGTTGACTCAGATCCTTGATCATTACGAGACCTCACACATTAGAAAATGAGAGATATCAAATATATCTGTATAGCATTAAGCATTATAATAAAAGACACACCCATGTGATCTAGTTAAGTCCTCTATTTCCTTTCTTATCATTATCTGGATGTTCTGTTACACTGGAGTATTGATATGTCCAACTATTACTGTAGGGCTATTGGTTAGCGAAAAAAGTTCATATAAGTTTTTCTATAAGATCTCACCCAATACGAATGTTCATTTGAAGAACTAATGCTGAAGCTGAAACTCCAATACTTTGGCCACCTGATGTGAAGAACTGACTCATTTGAAAAGACCCTGATGCTGGGAAAGATTGAAGGTGGGAGGAGAAGGGGACAACAGAGGATGAGATGGTTGGATGGCATCACCGACTCAATGGACCTGGGTTTGTGTGAACTCCGGGAGTTGGTGATGGACAGGGAGGCCTGGCGTGCTGCGGTTCATGGGGTCGTAAAGAGTCGGACACGACTGAGCAACTGAACTGAACTACCCAATATGAACTCAATATTTCTCTCTTCAATTCTGTCAGTTTTTGCTTCTTATATCTTGATGGTCTGTTATTAGATGTACAGACATTTAGGATCGTTTATCATCTTGTTGTACCGAACCTTTTACAAATATATAATGTCCTTTATCTCTTGTAATCTTTTTAGACTTAAAGCCTGTTTGTCTGATAATGGTACAGCCACCGCTGCTCGCTCTTGGTTACCGTCTGTATGGAATATCTTCCCTTTGTGTCTTTAGATTTCAAGTGAGTCTCTTGTAGATGGTATACAGTTACATTCTGTTTTTATCCATTCTGCCAGTTTCTGTCTTTTGATTGGACAGTCTGCCAGTTTGTCTTTTGATTGGACAGTCTGCCAGTTTCTGTCTTTTGATTGGACAGTCTGCCAGTTTCTGTCTTTTGATTGGACAGTCTAATCCATTTTTCTTTAAATTACTACTAATTGTATTTGCATGCATGTTCAGTCATGTCTGACTCTTTGTGACCCTTTGGTCTGTAGCCCACCAGGCTCCTCTGTCCACAGGATTTTCCAGGCAAGAAGACTGCAGTGGGTTGCCATTTCCTTCTCCAGGGGATCTTCCCAACCCAGAGATCAAACCTGTGTCAACTGATAAGAAATATTAATACTTACATCTGTCATTTGCTGTTTCTTTTGCCTTATAGCTTTTGTGCCCTCTGTATTCTTTTGTGTTTAGCTGATTTTCTGTGGTGACACATTTAAATTCCTTTCTTGCTTGTTTTGGTTTGGTTTTCTCTAGCTATTTTCTTTGTAGTTACTAAGGGGATTGCACTGAACATCTTAAAGTTATAGCATTAATTGAATTCATCCATGTTAACCTTAGCAACATAAGAACTCTGCTCCTTTTCAGCTCTGTCCTCACCTCTTTCCCTTGCTGATGTTGCAGAACTAGATCTGCAAGTGCATGCTCCCGTCTCTTCAGTCCTGACTCTTCACAACACTATAGACGGTAGCCCACCAGGCTCCTCTGTCTATGGGGTTTTCCAGACAAGAATACTGGAGTGGGTTTTCCATTTCCTCCTCCAGGGGATCTTCCCAACCCAGGGATCAAACATGGGTCTCTTACGTCTCCTGCGTCGGCAGGCAGGTTCTTTATCACTAGTGCTGCCTGGGAAGCCCATGTGTCCAAAACCAGAAAGTACTAATTCTTTTAAATGCATTAGTCTCTTAAATTATGTCAAAGACCAAGTGTGGAGTGACAAGCCAAAATGACACCCATAATCTTTCAAAAGGTAGTCGTGTCCTAAGTCATATGAGAAACCCAAAGTGGAGTTACCTCCCACTGTTTACAATTACGGGAGCTTCTGTAACTGCCTGTCTATGTGCCCTTATCGAGGTCTTTATTTTCTCATTTGTCCTGAGTTACTGTCTGGTGTCCTTTCATTCCACCTCCAGGGTCATCTTGAGCACTTCTTGCAGGGCGGGGCAGGGGGTAACGTGCTCCCTTAGCTTTTCTTTAGCTGAGACTGTTGTAATTTCTCCCTCACTTTTGAAGAACAGGTTTGCTGTGTGTTTCATTTCCTTTTAGCACTCTCTGTCTCTGTCTCTTTAGCACCTACTGCCTTCTGTCCGCTAAAGTGTCTGATAAGAAATCTGCTGATATTCTAACCAGGGAATCCCTAGTACTGACAATTCACTTCTTTCTTGCTGCTTTCACGAGTCTGTCTTTCAAATGTCTGTTGATAATGTGTCTCTGAGTTCAGCATCCCTGGAGTTCAAAGCGCTTCTTTGACGTTTGCGTCTTGCATCCCACTTGGGAAGTCTTTAGCCATCATTTCTTCAGGTTTCTCTCTGCCCCATGCTTTCTCTCTCCCCCTTTTGGTAGATATGTTGCCTATGTTGGTTCACTTCATGGTGTCCTCAAGGTCCTTTAGGTCCCGTTTGCTTCTCTTTAATCTTTTTTCTTTCTGTTCCTCAGACTCAGGAATTCCATCATCCTATCTTCAAGTTCACCTATTCTTTCTTTCACCTGCTCATACCTACCTTTGAATTTCTCTAGTGAAATTTTCACTTCAATTATTGTAACTTTCACAGCTCCAGAATTGTTTTCTTTTTAGGTTTTCTATCTCTTTATTGATATTTCTATTTTGTTTATATATATATATTTTTTTTCAGTTTTCTCCACATCTTTCTTTAG
This sequence comes from Redunca redunca, assembly GCA_006410935.1. Lineage (NCBI taxonomy): Eukaryota > Metazoa > Chordata > Mammalia > Artiodactyla > Bovidae > Redunca > Redunca redunca. The sequence continues at coordinate 57,925 of SJYQ01096543.1, forward strand.
TTCTTTGAGTATCCTTAAAACTGTGTTTTAAAGTCTTTGTTGAGTAAACCCACCATCAGATCTCTTTCAGAGAAAGCTTCTGTGGCTTTATTCTTTCCCTTTGAATGAGCTATACTTTCATGTTTCAGGGGGTAGTTTTGGGACAATGATTATTCCAATTTTCCTGGTGCAGAACGTACAGATAGGGGAATAATAGAAGTTAGGAGGGGTTTGTGATGGAGAACCAGAGTGCTTTAGCAATGCACTGAGGAGCCACTGAGCAGAGGAGAGTTTGATTGGGCCAACAAAGTATTCCTTTCCCCTAACTGGTACTAAAAATTGTGTGCTAAAAATGTTCCATGTTGGGGAAGGAAAAAACCAAAATGTGGGGCTTGCTTTAAACCATACACAGAAAATCAGTTCCAGGTCCAATATGAAAGTATCTAAGTTTGAAAAAACTCCAATAGAAGATAACAGAGAAGAATGTATTTAAAATTTTCAGGTGGAATTCTCCTACAAACTCAAAAGGCAGACATTTTAAAGGAAAAAAAGGATAAATTGGACATTATCAAATTCTCTACAAGAAAAATTATCACAATGTTAGAAAACAAGTAACAGCTAGGAGAAGACATGTAAGACATGTATAACCAATGGAGAGCTGTATTGAAAATGGATTTTTAAAAAGCCAGACCCCTGTAAATAAATTTTTAAATGACAACTTGATAGAAAATTGGACAAAAGATATGGATGGGGAGTTCACAGAAGAGGAGTGTACCTTAACTGATGGATGCATGTATGAAGTTGCTCATCTTTGTTATTAATCAGGGAAATGCATGTTAAAATAATGATGTCAATTCATATATACCAATTGGAAGAAAATTAATCTGTTTATGGGTTGTATGGATAGAATTTTAATTTTATTTTTCCTACATGGAAAATCAAATTTCCCACTACCATTTACTGAATTTCATCATTTCCACACTGATTATTAATAGCCTCATGATCATTTACATTCTCATGTATCCTAAGATCTGTATCTGGACTTTTGATTCTGCTCTGTTGACCTCCTGTCTGTGCTTGCATCCATGACGCATTGTTTGAGTTATTAAGCTTTATGATAATTCTTAACACATCTTTTTGTTTTTACTATTGCCTTGGTTATTCTTGGACTTTCACTTTTCCATATAAATTTCAGAATCAATAAATCTATTATCATATGCCAAAACTTAGTCAAAGAAACTTACGGATTGCACTTTTTCTTCTTTTCCTCCCCAAAGGCAAGGTTCTTACAGGCTCTGATGCATATTTCTAAAGAATGAGTTCTGAGGCAGTAACGAATGGCAAATTCTATCTCTCCAGTGACATTAGCATTGTCAAAATTGCCCATCTCTGTGCAAGTGCTGTTAATGCTGATTAAACTTCCCTGAAAGCAAGAACGACAGATATAACAAGTTACTTCACAGCTAATCAACGGGCCTTTTTGCAGTTCTGGTTTCAAGATAGCAGATAAATCAAAATTCACACAGAGCACGCATCCTGACTCACACTAAGTTAATAACATGCCATCTTGTACTTTGCACAATAACTTGCAACATTTTCTGTCCTAAGGAGATGAGGACATGACTCTGAGTAAACTCTGGGAGATACTGAAGGACACAGAAGCCTGGAGGGCTACAGTTCACGAGCTTGCAAAGAGTCAGACATGACTTAGCGACTGAGCCGCAAAAACACCAACAAGGAGGTGAGGAATCTTCAGAAGGGCTGGTCTTGCCCAGATATGCTGTTTGCCCAGCCATAAGGTTACACAATCTCATTCCTGAGTACAAACCACTTGGGAGATGTGAACTATCTCCTGTGCAATTCTGCAAAGATAAATCTTCAGGGGCAGATAACATCTAATAGCTGTGAAGGGCAGCACAGTCTGGGGGACAAGTGATTGGGAATTCGATAGAGCTGGAGTCAATTGCAACTCATTTGCCTGTGAAAGTCTAAATGAAAAAATTAATACTGTTCTCATAGGGTTGTGGTAAGAAGTAAATGGACTAGAGTATGTAAAATATAGTCAAGGCTGTGGTCTTTCCAGTAGTCATGTATGGATGTGAGAGTTGGACCATAAAGGCTGAGTGCTGAAGAACTGATGCTTTTGAATTGTGAGGCTGGAGAAGACTCTTGAGAGTCCCCTGGATTGCAATGAGACCAAACCCGTCAACCCTAAAGAAAATCAACTCTGAATATTCATTGGAAGGACTGATGCTGAAACTGAAGCTCCAACACTTTGGCCACCTGATGCGAAGAGTTGACTCATTGGAAAAGACCCTGAAGCTGGGAAAGATTGAAGGCAAAGGGAGAAGAGAGCGACAGAGGATGAGGTGGTTGGATAATATCACTGACTCAATGGGTATGGGATTGAGCAAACTCTGGGAGACACGGAAAGACAGGGAAGCCTGGCATGCTGCAGTCCATGGGGCTGCAGAGTTGGACACGACTTGGCGACTGAACAACGGTGTAAAATATGCAAAGGCAATAATAAGTTGTGTTTCAACTGTTGTGGGTCCCCAGAATGAGAAACAAAACCACCATGAGTGAGGATGCTCTAGGCGGAGACGATGTGGAGAAGAATCAATAGCATGAAAAGAACAAACTGCCTGATCGCTGTTCAGTCTGCTTAAGTATTTGCCACCCTTTGCATGCCGCCGTCTCAGGGCTGAGTCTACAGACAGGGGCAATTCAACGTGACTGCCATTCTCCCAGCGGGTTCCTCAACACTGTAAAACATCCTGGGGGACAAAAAAAGAAAAAAAAAAAAAAAACAAGAAGAAAGCCTGAGTCTCTCTCACTAGAGAGCGATCAAAACAAAACCAAGAACTCCGGACCTGAACTAACTCATGCCAAGAACCCGACCAACTTCACCACACCCAGGTCCTGGCCCTGAAACATGTTATCTGCCTATACCCACACAACTGTTGGGATGGGAACTGTGTTTTAAACGTTACACACTCAGAAAGGCATGGAGTGGTCAGACCACACCAATGAGGGAGGCACAAGAGTGAAGATGAATGAGAGGGAGGCTTGGCCAGAGGTCTGAGCTGCTCCAGGGAAGATGAATGGAGGTGTTACGAGTTCTGATAGTTAACCTGGCACTCCTGGCGGGCCTCCGCCCTGGGCCATGTGAGACTAGATTGTGCTACAGTGACTCTGCTGCCAAGAACAAGCTGCTGTTGTTGTTCAGCGGCTACGTTGTGTCCAACTCTTTGCAGCCTAATGGACGGCAGCACACCAGGCTCCTCTGTCCTCCACTATCTCCCAGAGTTTGTTCGGACTCATGTCTACTGAGTCAGTGATACTATCGAACCAATCTCATCCAACGAGTCGGCTCTTCCCATCAGGTGACCAAAAAACTGGGGGCTTCAGCTTCAGCATCAGTCCTTCCAATGAGTATTCAGGGTTGATTTCCTTTAGGATTGTAGAACAAGTAGAAAACTGAATTAAACAACAAACACAGCTCCAAGGCTACCAGGGCAGCCGGCAGGCCGGGGGCCCTGACGCTGAAGAGCAGCCGTGAGGTGAGCCTGTTGGCCTGGCTGTGTTTCTCTTGACGGCACCTGTCCATCAGCAGCCATCTGGGCAGGAAGGCTGAGGCGCTCCGGTGCCGGGCACAGTGAACAGCCCAGGTGTCCAGAACTTGAAGAGAAGAGGGAGCCGTGTTGGGGTGAGAGTGACGCTCGATGCCACTTTTCCCTCAGGGTCCTTGCTGAGGTGGAAGGTAACGCTGAGAGGCTGAGCAGCTTGGGAAGTTCCTCCAGAAGTTCCACCTTGTTAGAAAGAAGAAACTGGAGTCCAGGTTCCTCACACAGGAGGAGGGGCTTGGTAACTGTCCAGACGCTCAGCTGGGACACTCGGGATTTCCTCCTGGGAGTCCGAAGCCCCTGGAATGGACCAGTCCTCCCAGGGGCTGAAACCCAGCCCTGAGTGAGCTCAGCACCAGATGGGCCAAGACTGCTGGCCTGTACCCTGGAGCAAAAGCAGGTCTCCCTGCAGATCACGCCCCTCTCTCCCAGGTGACTGGAACCTGGGGACAGCATGCTTCTGCCTCCGTCTCGTCTCCATCACCCATTCAGTGCCTGGTTCATCGTAAATCCTCAGTAAGCATTTATGAGGTGAACAAAGAAAGCCCGTGAAGTATTTTGATTTAAAAAGTTCTCTCCAGGACTTTCCCTGGTGGTCCAGTGATTAAGGGTTCACCTTATGATGCAGGGGACGTGGGTTCGATTCCTGGTCAGGGAACTAAACCCTACCACCCCACCCCACCCACTGTTGCAGGGCAGCTAAACCTGCAAGCTTCACACCCCAGTTAGAGAGTCCATGTGCTGCAGCTAAGACCCGGTTCAGTTCAGTTCAGTCACTCAGTCATGTCCGACTCTTTGTGACCCCATGAACTGCAGCATGCCAGGCCTCCCTGTCGAGTTCACCCAAACTCATGTCCATCGAGTCGGTGATGCCATCCAGTTATCGCATCCTCTGTCGTCTCCTTCTCCTCCTGCCCCCAATCCCTCCCAACATCAGAGTCTTTTCCAATGAGTCAACTCTTCACATGAGGTGGCCAAAGTACTAGAGTTTCACCTTTAACATCAGTCCTTCAAAAGAATACCCAGGACTGATCTCCTTTAGAATGGACTAGTTGGATCTCCTTGCAGTCCAAGGGACTCTTGGTAGAGTCATAAACAAACGCTTTTTAATTCTTGGGGAAGATAAGAAGCTCTGTTTGCAAATACTGCGGTGTGATGGTTGCACACCTTGTCCTGAAGAAGCAGTAGACGTGGGCGAGAGGACTCGGCCAGGAGTCCTGACCTTGGGTGACTTTACTTATATCCCTCAGCTGCAGACTCCAGAGCAAAAGGACTTAAAAATACAACTACCTGGGGACTTCCCTGGTGGTCCAGAAGTTAAGATTCTGTATGCTGCCAGTGAAAGGGATTCAGGTTCAATCCCTGGTCTGGGAACAAAGTCCCACGTGTTGTACAGCTTGACCAAAAGATTAAACGAAACAACAAAACCCTACATGCAGGCACATCATAATAAAATTGCTGAAAATCCAGGACAAGGAGAGAAATCTTAAAAGTTAAGGAAAAGAAGCTATGCTACCTTCCATGGAAGAAATAAAAGGGGCAGGAGAGGGTGGAGTCCAAGCCCTGCTTGGGAAACGGGCACCTTCTGTCTGGGCAGGAAGGGGAGTGGTTATAAACCCGAGCAGGTTAACGTTGGTATCAGGAGGATTCGAGAATTCTAGGCTAATTTTTGTTTTTTTGTTTTTGAGAAGTGGGAAGGGAGGATTACTTGTTAAGAATAAGGGGAAAGAGTGGGAAGAAGTCCTGAGTGAAGTGAAAGTTGGTCAGTTGTATCTGACTCTTTGTGACCCCATGGACTGACTATGCGGTCCATGGAATTCTCTCGGCCAGAATACTGAAGTGAGTAGCCTTTCCCTTCTCCAGGGGACTTTCCCAACCCAGGGATCAAACCCAGGTCTCCTGCATTGCAGGTAGCTTCTTCACCAGCTGAGCCACCAGGGAAGCCCACTGAAGAAGGTGTGACATGCTTGCCGTGAGAACTGGAGAGTGAGTCTCCCAGAGAAATGCGTCCACATGGCTGGTCCCATGGGTGTATCTGGAGCTGGTGACGCGGCAGGGCAGACCTGATCCTTCACACTCACACTGGGCTTCAGGCCTGCCCTACTATGTGCATGGCTCTTCAGGGGCAGGCATGCGTACGCAACACAGCTGACTCAGCCTGCGTGGGGTCCAGCAGCCAGGAAGCACTAGAAACACCCATCCTTCATTGTGTAAGATAAGCAGAGGTCAAAGAAGGTTGAGACCCACCCAAAAATTACAGGGCAAATCAGAAGTAGCAGCTGGAAGTGGGCCCAGGGTTCTTCATTCCTTGGGTGGTTGACTAATGGCAGTGTCTCTGAGTAACTCAACAGCATATCTGCTTGGCGGGGAAAGTGCAGCCACAGATAATGAAAGGCCAGCAGGGCGCGTCCTTTGGTCTTCTGCATTCTTTCAGCGATAACTCAGGACTTCACCATTGGGAGGGTTTTCTCTGCTTCTGTCTTCCCTGTAGACAGATCAGGATCTCCGAGCAAGTTGAGCCTCTGAGCAGTAAACAGGGTTGATTGAGAGGTCCTAGCTTAGAAGAGCATCTAAGAACCCAGCCTGACTTTTATTAGAGCCCAGGGCTCTGTCTGATTGTGAAAAGAAAAGTCTCAGCAAAAAGCAAAGCAGAACTCGTTAAAGCGGGCAGGGAGTGTGTGGCGACTTTCTCTGAAGGTCAGGCGTTATCTGCTGTAACCGCAAGCAAGGCCTCCTGATGCCCTTTGATTTTACAAAGGTAGAAATCAAGGAAAGTCAACTGAAACCACAGCTATGTTAAAACAAATAAATAGATAAATCTTGATTTCCCCAAGAGCATAGGGAGAGCATTACCGTAGGGAAGTCAGACAGCGGTGGTGGAGCCAGAAAGACGGCCCCCTGGGCCCTGACACTTAGAGGCTGTGTGATCTTGAACACTTCTCTCATCCTCCACAGCCTCGGTTTCCTGATCTATAGAGTGGGGATCTATTTCATAGGATTGGTGTGAGGCTCAATGGCTATTTTGTGTAAAAAACTGAGTACCGTGCCTACGCTTAGTGAGTTTATTCACCTTTTGAAACCAAACGATGTGGTCACTTTGTAAGCTGAGCGGATCATTTCCTTTTTTTTTTTTTGCCTTCCTTCTCTTTTCTTTTCCTTTTTACTTTGAAATATATTGAAAAGTCCCTATAATGGGTAGGTATAATTAAATAATTATTAAACATCTGCATACTCACCACTCAAGGTAAGAAAGATTAAACCGGGGTTAGGGACATGCTCCATGGCCCCTTCCTTATCTGACTCCCTCGATTCCTGCTCCCGAGTCAAGGGTGTTTCAAGTTTTCCTGTTTATCATCTTTGGTTTTCTGTGTGGTTTTATTACACGTGTATATATATCCTCTCGAAACAATGTATCGATTCATTTTGGCTGATCTTGGAATTTATATAATGAAAATCATACTGTGTACATATTCTCCAGTAGTGTACTTTTCTTAATATCAAGTTTTAAAAATTCATCTACAGTAAGGTGTGGATTTAGTTCATTCACTGTCACTCCCAGGGTCCACTGGATGAATAGGCTATATTTATTTTTATGTTTTTCTATGTTTTTCTTTTTACATACAAGAGCATCTGTATAGATACTTGAGTTATTCAACAACATTTTAATTAAAAGATGTTTGCTCCTTGGAAGGAAAGCTATGACCAACCTAGACAGCATATTGAAAAGCAGAGACATCACTTTGTCAACAAAGGTTCATCTAGTCAAAGCTATGGTTTTTCCAGTAGTCACGTATGGATGTGAGAGTTGGATCATAAAGAAGGCTGAGTACCGAACAATTGATGTTTTCGAACTGTGGTGCTGGAGAAAACTCTTGACAGTCCCTTGCACTTCAAGGAGATGAAACCAGTCAGTCCTAAAGGAACTCAACCCTGAATATTCATTGGAAGGACTGATGCTGAAACTCCAGTCCTTTGGCCACCTGATGCAAAGAGCCAACTCATTGGAAAGACCGTGATGCTGGGAAAGATTGAGGGCAAGAGAAGGGGACGACAGAGGATGAAAGGATTGACTGGCATCACTGACTCAACGGACATGAGTTTGAGCAAATTCTGGGAAATGGTGAAGGACAGGGACGCCTGGCGTGCTGCGGTTCATGGGACTGCAGAGAGTCGGACACGACTGAGCGACTGAACAACAACACAGAAGTTAATATGGGTATATAGCTAAGTACAATACTCTTTTTAAAAAAGTCAGGGCAACCGGAGAAGTTCAGAAATACTAAAGGAAAATGGAAGTTTCCAAAACCCCAGCGAGCACAGTGAGATGGGTGGGGTGAACACTCTGAGACAGTTCCCACTTAGAAGTGACCCCAAATGCCACGATAAGGCTCCAGGTCACAGACTGACATTTAAGAGAAACAACTAGGGAGCTGGAGCTTTACTTCAGCGACTGCAAATCGCTCCAGCAGCCAGGCTCCCGCCCCTCCAGGTGCAGGGGGCCCAGCTGTGCGTTCCTGGCACGTGGTCACTCCTCCAGACACGGCAACCTCAGCTCCAGGGCAAATGTCAGCTGCACGAAAACACTGACAGAAACGCATGGATTTTTTCCAAAACAGAAGTGAAGGCAAAATCGAAAATCAGAGGGGACCTCGGATATAATTTTTTTCTCCCAGGGAATTGCTAAAAATGTAACCGAATGTTTCTTCACACTACCAGTACTTCCTTCCTGAGGACTAGAGGAGTTTTTCTGGTTTTTATTTTTATTTTTGAAAGAACTGGGATTTTTCTTCTCACAAACATTACATGTTTATGGAGAACATGTAGAAAACATAGAAAAGATCAAGAAAATTTAAGAAGAAAGCATAAGCCCACTCTTCTCAACCTTTTGATACAATCCTTTCAATTGTTTTACAGTGTCTATAGTACATTCATTTTGCTTTTCTAATTCTGTGCTACGGTAACACCATTTTGTAACTTAATATTTTTGTTTATCGATATCTATTTTCGATATTCTTTTCAATATCCTTCAACCACATTACTTTTAATAGTTGCAAGGTATTCCTCTGAATAAATGTCCCGTAATTTATTTAACCACTGCCTTATTTTAGACACTTTGGCTAATTCCAACTTTTCAAACTTAAAAAAGTTATGAAGATAAACAATGTTGCCCTCAACATCCACATATACATACTTTTTGGCAAAGTTCATGACGATTTCTAAAGAATAGTTCCTGTAACTAAAATAGCTGGGTGAAAGCCAGCATGCATGTTGAAGCTGGTTGCCTTCCCTCCAGTTCAACCAGCAGTTTATAGAACACCTGCCTCCCCACATGCTCGCAAACACTGAGCTGTGTCACTTCTTAAATTTGCTAAAATGGTCCCCAAACTGCACTTGTTCTAATTTTGCACTGATTTAACTGCTCAGGAAGTCGAGTGCTTCCTCTATTCATTGTCAGTTTGTGTTCTTACTTTTGTAATAAGCAGAGATTTAATAAGCTTTTTCTAGCCTCAACTTCCTGTTCCTCAGAAAGGGAGGCAACATTTCTTCCGGCAAGAAACAAAACTGTTCTTGGCTTTGTGGGAGTTTAGTTTCCTCAAACACACACTGTTTCAGCCTGAGGGGAACAAGTTAGGATTGAATGTCTAATAATTCAACCTCGTGATGATAAATGTTGAGGGCACAAATCAGAGAAGACTTTAGAAGAAAGGGCAAAGAGAGCATCAGGTTGAATTTGCACCGTAATTCAGAGGTACTTTCCCAAGGAACAGTCTCAGTGTGAACACACACTCACCACATCCTGTTACCCCAGCATCCCCTCCCCGCCCCCACCCACTCTGAAAGGTCTTCCGGGTGTGGACCAGCTCCAGGTGAGCAAAGCTGAACTGGGGGTCAGTTTAAGAGGCCAACAATTCCTCTGGGATAGGACAGAAGGCCTGGACTTTTGACTCCCAGTCAGAATTCTGCAGTGACCATATAGCCTTAGCAAACGGCATACCCTCCGCGAGCCTCAGTTTTCCCATTTGTGAAATGGGACAACAGCATCCCGAGGACAAGACTGTGGTGAGAATGACCCGGAGGCGGAGTTCCCAGAGCTCTGCATTTAGCGCACAGTAGGCTTTCAAGACTAGCTCTGATAAGAATGCATCCCACCATCTCACAAATATTTACTGAGTGCCATTAAGTGTCACGCACTGCTCTGGGGCACGTGGGAATGACAACAGACAATAAGTAAAGTCAGTTACGCAGGGGCAGAAGGTGATAAGCATGTGGATAAACAGAAAGCAGGTGGGCCAGGGAGGCAGAGCAGGGCAGAGGGCAGAGCTCCTAAGAGAGTGACCTTGGAGCCACGACTGGAGGGAGGGAAGGGAGTGAGAGAGCCTGGATCCCGGAAGAGGAACAGCCCAAGGAACAGGGAAGCAGGCTGAGTCCGGCTGTTCTAGGGCCAGCGTCCCGGAGAGGACTGAGCGAGGGGGCAGGTGCGGGGCGGTGGGCAGCTCGCGGACGGCCCCGTGGACTGCTGTGGGGCTGATCTGAGTCTGTGTGTCTACCTCTGTGTTGGTTTCCAGGCCTTGAAGGAGCTTAAGAGTCAAGTCGAGAGGACCCTGGACGAGTTTGAAAACCCTTAGGAGGGTTTGGCCCCATCCTCCTGGGTCAGCCTTATCAAGGTTCAAGCTGGGGGAGTTCCCTGGTGGTTCAGAGGTTAGGAGTCTGCCTTCCAGTGCGGGGGACGCGGCTCCATCCCTGGTTAGGAAGTTGGTTTCCCACAAGCCGCATGCCACAGCTACAAGAGCCCATGCTGCACCAGAAGGTCTCGCTTGCCGCAACTGGGACCTGATGCAGTCATCAATAAATACTAGTTAATGCTAATAAAAAGACTCAAGCTGGCTGGAGTCCGTATGTTAGCTGGGGTGGAGGCAAACTCTCCATGGGTCTTGGAAAAGCTCCCAGAGGCCGCCCCTCTGCCTCCCCTGTGTGTACCCTACCACGGGGTTCAGCCCCAGGAGAGAAAGTTCTGGAGCTGCCCTTGCTTAAGCTCCCCCTCAGGGAAGTGTTCATTCAATGCTTTCACCTTTCTCCAGTATAAACACCACCCAACACAGCAACCTGAGAGGCCCTGGCAGGACCATCCCCGAGGCCCAGGAGCTCAGGGCGTCCAAGAGGAGGAGGGCCATTCCGTCTGGCTCCGCTAGGACCGCTGCTGTGTGACCCCGGACAGGAGTCCAGAGGGTCCCCCAACAGGGGCTGCGAGAACTAAAGGACACATCCCTAGACCGCTGCTGCTGCTGCTGCTGCTAAGTCGCTTCAGTCGTGTCCGACTCTGTGCGACCCCATAGACGGCAGCCCAACAGGCTCCCCCGTCCCTGGGATTCTCCAGGCAAGAACACTGGAGCAGGTTGCCAATTCCTCCTCCAGGGCATCTTCACGACCCCGGGATGGAACCTGCATCTCCTGCATTGCAGGAGCATTCTCCACCACTGAGCCATGTGGGAAGCCTGAATCTGCTGGGGCTCTTTCTAAATTACAGATTCAGACTCCAGGAGGTCTGAGGGAAGGCTAGAGATTCTGATCTTTGAGAAGCTCCCAGGTAACCCTGGTGCCCCGCACTTTGAGCAGTGAGAGTGTAGAGCAGTGGTTTTGATGGAGGTGGGACCACCCGCAGGAGCCAGTGGTTGGAGCCAAAGGGTGGGTTGGGAACTGCCAGCATTTTGTGGATTGAATCAAGGATGTTGGCAATTCTTCAAGGTCTAGCCTGCTCCTGCTGTGACTTCTGAATATTCTGCTGGACATTCATGGAGATGGGGGAAGTTTATCATTTTCTGACGTGGACACTATCTTTCATAAAAATACAACCACCCCAAGGCTAAAGTACCACAGTGGTTAGAATACTAGCCCTGGAACATGCTCCTTGCCACTAAAGGAGCTGGAAGGTGAACCAAGATGTTGATTTCTAGAAGCTGAGTTCTTAACCACTGTATTATACCACGGAAGGTAAGCATCCATTTGATTACCAAAGCAATCCAGGGAAATAAAAACAACAATTCTGATACCATCTCCTTGATAAGGACTCTGAAGTTGAAGGAGTTTTTGTGATTGTTTATTTTTTTAAATTAATTTATTTTTTTATTGGAAGGACTGATGCTAAAGCTGAAGCTTCAGTACTTTGGCCACCTGATGCAAAGAACTGACTCCTCGGAAAAGACCCTGATGCTGGGAAAGATTGAAGGCAGGAGGAGAAGGGGATGACAGAAGATGAGATGGTTGGACGGCATCACCGACTCGATGGACACGAGTTTGAGCAAGCTCTGGGAGTTGGTGATGGACAGGGAAGCCTGGCATGCTGCAGTCCATGGGGTCACAAAAAGCAGTCCATGGGGTTGCAAAGAGTCGGACACAACTGAGGGACTAAACTGATTTTTTTATTGGAGGACAATTGCTTTACAATATTTTGTTGGTTTCTGTCATATATATCAACATGAATCAGTCTCAGGCACAGGTATGTCCCCTCCCTCTTGAATGATCGTCTGAGATCACTGAATACATTAACTGAATTCTTTAACTGAAGCTTTAGCACCCCTCACCCAAGGCTCCTTCTTACATATCTAATACACATCACGGGTTTAGACACAGAGTCAAAATTCATACAATGTTTTTGAATAACAAGTGAACAAATAAAAAGGCCTGCCTATGAAAAGACTCTACGTTTACAACATCTCAAAAAAGAGCAAAGTTGGAGGACTTAAACCACCCAACTTCCTACAAAACTACAATAATCACGTCAGTCTGGCCTTGGCACAAAGACAAACAGGTCAGTGGAGCAGAACAGAGAACCTAGGAGAAGGTCCACACTGACATGGTCCTTTGCCTTTCAACAAAGACACCAAAGTCAATGGAAAAATCAGAGTCCTTTTTCTAACAAAGGGCACTGGAATAAACTGTATTCGTATGTTGGAAAAAAAGAACGTCAACCTGCACTTTCACCATTCACAAAAATTAATGAGCAGGAGCAGGGACCACACATAAAAGCTAAATTTTTATAAAAGCTTCTAGAACAAAACATGACAGAATATCTCCATGACTTGTGGGTTGATAAGACAGAGAGGACTCCCCTGGTGGTAGAGAGGTAAGAACCTGCCTGCCAACGTGGGGAACACGGGTTCGATCCCTGGTCTGGGAAGATCCCACATGGGCACACATCTAAGCCACACAACTCCGGAAGCCCGCATGCCCTGGAGTCCACGCTCCACGACAAGTCCACACACCAAGGCCACAAAAGGAGTAGCCCCTGCATTGCAACGGAGAGTAGCCCTCACTCTCTGCAACCAGCAAGGAAGCAACCAAGACCCCACGCAACCAAAAATAAAAAGCAACTAATTAAAACAGACAGAGAAGGAACCATGCAAGAAAAACCTGATGACTCAGACTTCATCAGAACTAAACACGTCTCATCCTAAGACACCATGACTTATTATGAATTACTCTCTGCCTGTATGAATATGCTCACAAGAAGATGTAAAAGAGAAAACCACCAAAGATTAGCAAGGTCTTTTTTTTTTTCCCCCAGCTGTCAATCTAAGTAAAATGTCACCTCAGCACTTCACTGTGCTCCAGGTCATCCCACAAGACAACACATCACTCGTACCCTTGCCGACCAATCCAATTTGACATCATGACAACCACACAGCATGGGTCAAGGATTATTAGATGAGACTCACCTGTCTCAAGCCTCCTGAGAACAAAGTGTTGAGCACTGGACTGGATGAGATGTCTTCTTGCTTCAAAACAGGGCTCGTAGGGCGTCTGGGACTCTCTGGACTGAGAGGTTTCAGAATATCTGGTGTGCCGACCTGAACAAACAAACACAAAATTAACAGGATAGTCGTCGTCTCAGTGGTTTTGTTCAAATGTGATGACTTCAATGAGAATGCCTGCATGCCGCTAATATGTGGATAAACAAATACACACACACACACACACGGGGTCCCAAGGCAGACATCATTGAGCTTTGAGACATTCACGAACAGGGACAGATGGGTTACTTAAGGACTTTTGAGTGAGTGAGTGAAAGTCGCTCAGTCGTGTCTGACTCTTTGCAACCCCATGGACTGTAGCCCACCAGGCTCCTCTGTCCATGGAGTTCTCTAGGCAAGAATACTGGAGTGGGTTGCTGTTCCCTTCTCCAAGGGATCTTCCTCACCCAGGGATCAAACCCAGGTCTCCCACATTACAGGCAGATTCTTTACCATCTGAGCCACCAGGAAAGTACTTAAGGATTAGTACAAATCTTAAACTGAAGTCCATATTTGACCTTCACAATGACACAGACATTTAACCACATGAAATATAGTATTCAGCCTGTGAGGCAGAATTTCATCTCTGATATGCTTATTAAAAAAGGGGGGGAAAATCAAAATGTCTCTAAATTAAACAAAAATATTTCATAGTTGGGACTTCTATAATATGTATAGCTTGGCTTTCAAATATGGTAGCCACTAGTCACATGGGGCTATTTAAATTCCAATAAATTAGAATCAAATCAGTTCAGCTTCTTGTTTGCACTAGACACATTTCCAGTGCTCAGTAACCACATGTGGCAGTGGCTAGAAAGTTCTGTCTGCAGGGGTCCCCAACCTCCAGGAGCTAATGCCTGATGATCTGAGGTGGAGCTGACGAGATAATAATAACGAGCACAGTAAACGTAATGTGCCTGAATCGTACTGAAACCATTCCCGACCCCCAATCCCCACCCTGGTCCACAGAAAAATTGTCTTCCATGAAGTCCGTCCCTGGGGCCAAAAAGGCTGGGGACCACTGTATCGGACAGTGATGGTACAGAACAAGGAGGGGGAAACCTCTTCCTGGTTGAAAAGACAAAGTTTCCAAATTTAGACTTTAGACTGTGACACTGGGTTGGAAGTTCAACTTGGAAATATAAACAGCTGCCTTACAGTCATAATGTTCAGGAATGCAAAGCTAAGACGAGTATAGAAGAGATGAAAGATGTGACTGCCTCTATATCGTTTGTTCTTGCTCTCACTTCCCAGAACTCAACTCAGTCCCATCAGACATTTGTTAAAGCAACACTGTGCTCAATGTGCCACTCCTGGGGGCAAGAGGAGGGAAAGGCCGAGAACATGCTTTGTCTGTTCTCCAAGGACTTCCCGTGTGCGTGTGTGGTCAGTCATGTCCAGCTCTGGGACCCCATGGACTGTAGCCTGCCAGGCTCCTCTGTCCATGGCATTTCCCAGGCAAGAAGACTGGAGTGGGTTGCCATTCCTTGCTCCAAGGGATCTTTCCGAGCCAGGGATCGAACCCGAGTCTCCCGCATCTCTTGCATTGGCAGGGGATTTCTTTACTGCTAAGCCACCTGGGAAGCCCCCAGGGCTCACTAGCTCGTCAGCGTTACAAACCATTAAAATGGAGGCACGAGCCAAGTGAATGGGATGAGAGGGAGGGCGAGTGCAGGAGGGGACCCTGGGGTGGTCTTCAGTGGGAGTGTGACCTGAGTGGGTACTGAAGGCTGGCTAGGGAGACACCCAAAGTTAGGGTATCCCAGGATGAGGGGCTATCACGATGCTCAGGTGTGAAGCATGTTCCTGGACTTGCTCGAGGGCAAACTGCAGGGACCGAAGAGGCCAGGCAGCACCCTGGCCATGAGATCACGCACGCCCAGTGATGTGTGAGGCCCTCAAAGGGTGGGCACAGGGCAGGAAACAGAGGGCTGGAGGAACCGGACACCCAAGGGGAGGATTTCAGAAATGAAGGTGTTCAAAAAGGAGACTAGAAGAGAAGGCTCACCTGAAACTAAAGAAACGCAGATTTTAAAAGACTGTCTATCAGCTTCCCGTATGGCTCAGTGGGTAAAGAATCTGCCTGCAATGCAAAGATACAGGAAATGCAGGTTCAGACCCTGGGTCGGGAAGATCCCTTGGCAGAGGAAACGGCAACCCGCCCCAGAATTCTTGCCTGGAAAATCCCATGGACAGAGGAGCCTGGCAGGCTACAGTCCCTGGACGCGCAGAGAGTCGGACACAACTGAGCCACTAACACTCTAAATTAGCAATTATTAAAATACCAAGTGTCAAGTTTAGTGTTTGCAGGAGTGCTAGAAAACAGATACCCTGCTCCCAGGGTTCATGCAGATGGAGTCAACCCCAGAGGAAGGCAGCTGGGCAGCAGAAATTCACTTCTTGATGAACCTTGGCCCGGATACTTCCCAGAGAATTGCTACAGCTCAGACTTAAAGGATAGAGACATAACTTGGAAGCAATCCTGACCTGATTTCTCCTCCCGATTTTCTAGTTCTGTGTCTCAGCGTCACCCGCAGCAGAGGGCCGCTGGCGTCCCGCACTTACAAAGGGCACCCACCGCGTTGCCTCCTTACTGCTGGCGAGAGGCTCCTAACATGTTCCAATGGAAGTGTGAGTAGAACTGTTGTGAGCTCACCAGCTAAGGCGTGTGTAATTGCAGCTTGACAAACATCCTATTTAAAGATGTGCTCTTTATATGCTGACCCCGTAATTATTTAGCATTTATAGATCATGCCATAATTACTACTAAGTACTTTATAAACATTCTGGCTAAATTTCTCTTTAAAACAGCCACAACCTCAAGCAATGTGGGGAGAGAGAATACCTACAGAAAGTCCTGAGCATGTCCTGCCAAGAGTGTGGGAGTGAAGTGGACACACTGGGGACAAAGGGTCTACCCGGTGGGAGCTCTCTGGACACACCCCTCCACCCCATTCTGCTGGCTCTACCCTTGGGCACCGCCAGCCCTTCAGACTACCTTGGAGTCAGCCGGCAGTTCCCCCCAACGGCACGAGCAGCCGGGGAGGGTGATGTTACATTGCATCACTTCAGAAGGTCTACAGATAGACCTGGCAAAGCCTACAGATACTTGCCATGCCCCAGCACCTGGTACGTGACATCAGAAGCGGGAACCGTGCAGGTCTGCTGGTGTCTCCTGGCAGGAATCACAGGAGACAGGCTCTCGGGGGTAGCCTCCAACTGGCCCTGCCACTCTGACCACATTACCCCCTCCCCCGGCCATCCCTTGGTGTCTGAGTCCTCATCTTTAATGGGACAGTAACAGCCCAGGCTTCACAGGGGTTGTTTAAGGATTTGAAAAGTTCATTTGTCCTCCTTAGGTGGAGCATATGTTGAAGAGGTTAAGAATGTGTAAGTAAGAGTCGGACGAACCTGGGGTGTATTCCTGGTTCCACCTTTCATGAGCCATGGCTATGAGACAAGGTGGTTAACTTCACACTAAATTCAGGTTCTAGATTTTTATCATGGGAGCAGCAATATCTTTCCCAGGAATTTTGTAAGAATGAAATGTTATCAAGTATTGGGTTGGTCAAAAACATCATTCGGATTTGTCCATAAGACCTTACGAAAAATCCAAATGAACTTTTTGACCAACCTGATACAAAACATACGCTCCATCTGCCCAGAACACAGTGTCACCTAAACGCACGCTGACCCTCTCTTCCACCGCGATTCAGGAACAACAGTTTGGACAGTGTTCACGTGGGTGCTGGAGAGCCGAAAGGAACACACGCTTGTTTGCACTTCGGAGTCTCAAAGACCTTCCAAATACACGTCACGCACTCTCCACGGCTTGCCCTTACAACGAGGCGGCAGACCGCCTGCCGGTCCTGAGCTCCTCAGAAACACACCTGAGATCCCGCATCTCAGGCCTGGCCGCGTCTAGTGACTCCGAATCTGCATTTCAACAAGACCCCCAAGTGCCTTGCATACATGTTAAAGTGGAGAATCAGCATTCAGCCTCCAAACCAAGACTGACTCTACCCCCCCATTTCTGGTTCTGTTGCCAGGGGTCTGTGACAATCTCCCTAAGCTTCCACAAATGTAAACAGGGTCATGTGAATGCCCACCTCAGGGTGGTATGAGGATAAAAGGGAAAGCCTTTAGCAAGAGCCTGGCACAGAGGAACATGTATGAGCAATCTAGATTTATGTTTAGATAGCACTTTAAACTGCCACCTCGGTTATCTCGGGGGATCTTTGCAGGAACACGGTGCTGCTCTGGGAGGAACAGGTAATATCATCTTCATTCCCTGCAGGGATGAGGCGGGGTGCTTTTGGATGCTCAGGAGGTCATGTGATGACCTGGTGAACGCGTGGAGGAGGGTGAGGAGGAGAAGGGTAAGGTTACCCTCACCCCTTTGCCTACAGAACAGTGTGTCTGGGGACACCCTCAACAGAGCCTGGTATTGCACAGAAGGGCACCTGTGGCACCTGTCCTGTCAAGCCAACTGGAGTTGTCCCATCCACTCTGCAAACAGCCAGGTGGTGGTACTTGCCACAGCCAGGTCACCTCGACCGGACCGGAACCCAGGTTTCCTGACCCTAAAGTCCGCTTTCCCTCACACTCCAGCGCATCTGCTTCTGGCTTGGTTAATCCTGGTGGGAAGAGTAATTCTTTCCCTACAGGCCTTTGTCAGGTGCTATCTCTTCCAGTGGAGGTACCCGCAGAGTCCCCTCACGACCACACCTGGACGTGCAGCGTTTATGATTTCAACAGTTTCAGAGGTCAGGACAGATGTTAACCAGAGGTTGTTGGAAGCAGGACGTGCCAGCCTCTGGCCTGAGCGAGTGTATCCGCAGGCCAGGAATAAGTGGGCACACGGCAAGACTGCAGCTGAGCCTTTGTGCTTGGCGTGGCCTGGAAGCCTTAGGGGGCTGCGGGGGTCACATGGAAGCCTTTCCCTGTTCTGAACCACGTTCCAAACTCAATACATCTGAATTTTAACCTTCATTTGGCCAGCAGCCCCACCCCACCCAATGGAGGGGTTTATAAGTGTTTTTTAGACTGCTTGATGTCTAGCTTTGAAATAAAAGGGCAGAGAGCTCTATAGAGAAGATGGGCAGGTGTTGGGGTGGCCGGGGATACCCTGCTGGTCACGTTGATCGCGGTGTCAGACTGGCTCCTCCTCTCAGGCCGGCCCTCGAGCTGCCTGGGGACCGTCTCCAGGTGCTGCTTGTCAGAGGTCATGTCATTCTGGGACTTGGAGAGTTCTAGAAAAGAAATACAAGGAAGACAGGTGGGAGCGCACAGCTTTGCTGAGACCTTTCTCCAGGATTTCTGCACCCCGAGCTCTGGGGCCCAGAGGAGAGTCCCTGACATCCCACTGGATGTGGGACCCCGGCACAGGGCGGGGGGCTGGCTCCTGAATGGTGACCGTGTGTTCCCAGGTCTCTGCAGGCAGGGCCGCTGTCAAGGTGGTTCAAGCCCAACCTCCCCCCAAGGTTACCCCAAATTTAGGCCATTATACAGCCCAAGTGTCTGGCTGTCCAAACACAAAGAAGGCAGCTGAACAAACAAGCTGGGTTTTTAGGGGCTCCTTACAAAGATTTTACAATTAAATACCACTTCTTGGGGTAGAAATAAGCCTTGGGGTATCCTTATAACCATTTCTATAAGCAAACCCTGAAAAGATGACTTAAAAATTTCCTTGCAATGAAGTAGTTTAGAATTGAGTAAAGAAAGGAAGGAAGGAACCCCACATGGTAAGTGCCCCCTCAAAGGTGAGTGTGTCCTTTAAAAGGCTTCCTTTTCCCAGGAGAGCCTTGTCACTCTAACGTAGCCCTTGTCACTCTAACATGGACCTTGAAACCACTCAACACTCAATAGAGGTATAATACAGCTCACATATGTCATTTCAAATTTTCTAGTGGCCACATTTTAAAAAGCAAAAAGAACCAGGCAAAGTTAATTGTAATACTGTATTTCATTTAATGCAACATATCCAATATATTAGGACTTCCCTGGTGGCTCAGACGGTGAAGTGTCTGCGGCAGTGTGGGAGACCCGGGTTCAATCCCTGGGTTGGGAAGATCCCCTGGAGAAGGAAATGGCAACCCACTCCAGTACCCTTGCCTGGTAAATCCCATGGACGTAGGAGCCTGGTAGGCTATAGTCCACAGGGTCACAAAGAGTCAGACACGACTGAGTGACTTCACTTTCATTCAATCTATTGTGAGAATATATTATCGGTATTAAAATTATAATGAAAAATTTCACTCTTGGGTCAATAGCAAGTCTCCTGAATCCAATATGCGTTTTCCTCTGGCCACATTTCAAGAGACACGTGAGGTCAGAGGCTCACGTGTTGGGCAGTGCCCCTTCAGAGCGCCCCTCTGTCTCATGGCCCGACCCTCGTGCTGTTGAGTGTCTCACGCGTGCGCTGGGCAGGGCTGAGTCGGTGCATTGCCTGTCCTCTAGACAAGATCCCAGATGCGCCCACCCCCCCACAAAGCCCCGGGGCTCCCCTGTCCCCCAGGATATGCCACAGTCGCTCCCTCCGAGCAGTGCCGTCCCGCCGCTGTCCAGCCTACCTGCTGGAAGCTTTGGGGCCTCCTGCACTGCTGGCAGCTAGAAAGGTCCCAGCACACGCCAGGCCTTCAGAGCTGTTGCTGATGCAGACACGGGACGGGGGAAGGGCCCTGGCTTTCTCCAGGAGCCAGCGTGCATGCCTGGCCTGCAGGGCGGTGCCAGAACCCCCGGAGAGGCAGCCACTTACTTTTCATGTGGGTGGTGACAGACAGAAACAAATTTTCCACAGACTTATTGAATCCTTTAAACTGCCCAAGTTCCTGCAACTAAAGCAGAGACAGAAGGAGAGAGAGTGAGACTTCTGTCTGATGACTAGTGTTTGCCCCAGCAGGCTCCAGGCCAACAACCCCCAAATGCCTGCATGGGTGGGCGAAGGCGTGTGTGGGTTCTCGGGGTGCATGCGGGTGTGTGCACGTGTGTGTGGGGCACGGGCCTCTAGGGAGGAGGGAGAAGCCCTCTTTATTCAGCGTCTCTCCTCTGAGTTTTGACAATTGCCTTAAAGGAAGGGGCAGTACCGTGTGGTTGTCGAAAAGCTAACAACTACCTCATAGAAATAAGCACAGACACGCCATGAGCTCAAAGACTGCAGCGAACAAATTCTCACTTCTCTAGCCTCCTTCTCTTACGTCCCTGACCCCAGCTCTGCCCAGAGAGGATGTCAACGTGGGCATGTGACACAAGGGAGGGGTGAGCAGACTGGAGCCAGGGATCAGGTCCACTTTCCAGTCCAGAAGAGAGAGGTCCACCCCCTCTGCAAGTCTCATCCATCCACCTGTCCA
>SJYQ01096544.1:0-14259 GCA_006410935.1 Redunca redunca
AATTAGATCTTTGTCTCACAAAACAGCAGGGTGGAGTTGGAATCCCTTGGTCCCCAGTGAGTCCCCATTGTCTTAAGGGTGGATTGACCTTGAGTTCTCCTAAATTTATTAGATTTCCTAAATTTAAATTTGAGGGTCAATGTTGCCTTCTAGTCTGTCTTTGTGTTTAGCACAACATCCTTCCAGTAAAGCATCCCTGTCTTCCTTAAGAAGCTCCAGTGCCATCAAAGGCCAGCGACTTTGACGTGAAAGTTGATATTAAGAGAGGTAAACAGGGAACCAGTGAATCACCATGGAAGAGGAAAAAACTGGAAAGGATCACCTCAGCTCAACATGGGCCACTTCAACTACTTTCTGCTTTTTTTTTTTTTTACGATAGAAGTCCCGCCTCAGTAGCAGAGACCACTTAGGAATTTAACATCCACAGCCGTTTTTCTCTTCGATTTCTTGAGGAATCACGATTCTGGCTTTATCAACATGTTACCTAGTGACTGGCACCTGGTAATCTTGCTCTCCAGCTCCTCCTCACCTCTGGTTATTCATATGAGTTGTGGGGGTTAATGTATTCTTAGTAGCACAGGCCTGGGGATGAGTGAGGGAGTGAGTGCTGCAGAGCTCAGAAGCTGGCCAACCTGGCCATCCTGGCATCCCAGATAAATTTCTGGGATTAGTAGTCCCACCAGTTATCTGCCCCAGGCTTTGCTGCACAGGTTTGCTCTACTATATTCACTTCATCTCAGAGTTCATCCTTTTCTTTGAAGAGTTGATTCCTGGAGTGCTTCTGGTAATCTGTATGGTAAGTTTTCAGTTCTCTCTTAAAACTTAGGGCTTATTTAAGCACCAGAGAAATTATTTCATTTCTTCAAAACCACTTTTAAAATCTTAAGCTGAAACCCTACAAACACTACCAAGTCTTTTGCCTTATTTGCTAAGAATGCCAATTTCTGATTCCAAGATTTGATCTTATTAGTGGCCATCCGGTGAAGCTAAAACCTCAAAATGGAAAGCCTCCACTACTCCATGTCCTACTGGGAGGTATCAGTTAAGAGCTAAATGGCCCTTTCCTCAGAATTGTTGGCAGGAGATGGAAAGGTACTTCACCTTTTTAAAATGCTCTGCACAGCTCCAAGTTTTAAAAGGTAACAAAAGGAGAACTGCTGAATTTATGTTCCCACTCTTTCAATTATCACTTTACCCAAATGTCTATTAGAATTCTGAATTCATTTTTGTCTAATCTTGCTGACAATGGCAGAACATCTTAGGGAAATACTGGATCTTCAGCTTACTTTTAACAAGGCAATAAAGATTCAGAACTCTCAGAGACAGTCATCAGCCAACAGTTTGGCAGTAGTTCCTTTTATTTTCTACTTGACATTATTAAATAATAGCACATATTATCCACTCCAACAGATTCTGCACTCTGGTTTTAACTCAAGTTGCTTTGAAAGTCTGCATGTGAAAAGTCTTCCCTGCTGCTCATCTGCTTTAAGATAGGTAGACCAGTAGGGTTGAGTAGATTAGGGAAGGGTCTGTTTGGCAATCCAGTTTCTTGAACTAGGTTTCAACTTCCAGGGAGAAATGGATCTTGGTCCATTAGGGTTCATGCAGGGTAGCTACATTCCAGACAGTCTTTCAGAATCAGGTCTTCTGGGCTTCACCTTAAACAGAAAGGGAGTGCAGATGCCTGGAGTCAAAGTTGCCTGGTGCCTCCCCTTCAAGAAAATTAAAATATAGGGCAGGGCCCAGGAAATAGAGCTTCCCTGTGGCTCAGTGGTAAAGACTCCCCCTGCAGTGCAGGAGACATGGGTTCTATATCTGGATTGGGAAGATCCCCTGGAGAAGGAAATGGCAACCCAGTGCAGTATTGTTGCCTGGGAAATCCCATGGACAGAGGAGCCTGGTGAGCTACAGTCCATGGGGTCAAAAGAGTCAGACATGACTTAGTGACTAAACAACAGGGGACAGAAGGATCTGGGGAGTCAGGGCTTCAAGTTGAGTAATGCAGGGTCATATCAGGGCAGACTTTAAATATTCAGAGACACCTTCATTAAACAGGGAGCTATTTAGGTCTTAAATAAGGCAATGGTGGGCAGGAAGGGGGTCACTTGGAAAGGCTGACCTAACAGTGATATGGAAAAATGTAACTTGTGACGGGCTGTTGATATTAACCAATTACTGAGGTGCCTGTTGACCTTCTAGCCTTTTGGTGCTGGGTTCTGATTTATGAGATGTAAGTGATGGCCCTTAAAAATATCCCAGAATATCCCCCATGATGACATTCAAGGCTGCTGCTGCTACTGCTGCTAAGTTGCTTTAGTCGTGTCTGATTCTGTGCGACCCCATAGATGGCAGCCTACCAGGCTCCCCTGTCCCTGGGATTCTCTGGGCAAGAACACTGGAGTGGGTTGCCATTTCCTTCTCCAATGCATGAAAGTGAAAAGTGAAAAGTGAAGTCGTGTCCAACTCTTCACGACCCCATGGACTGCAGCCTACCAGGCTCCTCCGCCCATGGGATTTTCTGAGCAAGAGTACTGGAGTGGGGTGCCATTGCCTTCTCTGGACATTGGAGGCAACATATTCTAAATGATGAAGGTGAGGAAGAAAGACTGACTCATATCCGATTTTATGTGAGAAATGAATCTTGGTTTATTTGGGGTTTGCCTCTTATTGGGCCATAGCTTGATATCCCCCTCCTCAATAAAGAGGAGGAAAGAATTCAGATCAGGGAGTGACTACTACAGTAATAGAAGCCCAAGATGACAAAAGTACAGATGAGACTGAAATTCAGAGAAAGGCCGTGACTCTAAGAGGTGTTTTAAATAGAACTTGGTAGTCAAAAAGTTATTAATTCAGATAAATATTTATTGAGCACCTATTATCTGCAAGGCACTGTGTGAGATACAAAGACATATAAGTCATGTCTCTGCTTACAATCTAGTTGAGATAATACACATACATAAATTATAAAGCAAACCTTATAGCCTTATGGTAAAGAGATTTTGAAGGAAGACCTGTATTCAAGACCTGACTTTCCTTGTACTAGCTGATACATTGGACAAGTTATTTAATCTCTTTAAACGTCAGTTTGCTTATCTGTAAATTGTGGGGAGTAACAGTACCTACTTCAAAGGGTTGTTGAAAGGACCAAATAATTTACTTCTTGCAAAACTCTCAGCTGAATGCTTAATCCATAATAAGCGCTCAATAAGTGCTAGCTACTAGTAGTAGTATTAAGAGATCTAGATGATGGGACACAACAGGACAAGGTCAGTGCCCAAAATCCTCTGAGAGAGGGACTAACGGCTATAAAAAAAGAACTTCTGGAAACAACAGTGCTGCTCTGACATAAAGGGTGCCTTTCCTGTCCAGCTGTGGCCTCCAGTTACATAAAGTGCAGAGATGCCTGGGGCTTCGGACAAGAGGTTTGTCTGAGGACTGCCTCCTAACCTTTGTCCCTAGTGTCTGACAAATGTCTTCAGAATGCTGACTCTTTAAAGTCACATCCTAATTTCTGGCATCCCACATCACCTCTGTAACACAGTGGGTGGACAGTGTTTCTTCAAACACTGGGTGCAGAGAGGCAGAAAAAGGAGAGGGGTAGCCAGCATAGGTGTGATGACCAGGTGATGGATTTAAGAGGGGAAGACCTATCTTGAGTTTTCGTGGAGATCCTTGGACTAAAGCTTTCGCCCACTCAATCTATTCCCTGTTTGGCATAACGCCGTTGATGCTGAATAACTGATGATTTAGAACTGAAGACTTTCCCACACACACTGCATTCAAACGGCTTCTCTCCTGTGTGAACTCTCTGGTGTCGGGTGAGCCGGCACCTCTGGCTGAAGGCCTTCCCACATTCGCTGCATTCGTATGGCTTGTCTCCAGTGTGAATCTTCTGGTGCTGAGTCAGGGAGGAGCGGTCAAAGAAAGCCTTCCCACACTCACTGCACTGGTAGCGAGGCTCTCCAGCATGGGCTTTCTGATGTCTGTTTAGTGATGAGACCCCGTAGAAGGCTTTCCCACACTCATTACATTCATACGGCTTCCGGCCTGTGTGGATTAGCTGGTGTCGCGTAAGAATACTTTTCTGGCTAAAGGCTTTCCCGCACTGGTTACATTCATAAGGACTTTCTCCAGTATGGATTCTCTGGTGGCGGGTAAGGGATGAGCGGTCAAAGAAGGCTTTTCCACACTCGCTACATTTGAAGGGTTTCTCTCCAGTATGAATTCGCTGATGTACAGTCAGGGACGAACGGTCGAAAAAAGCTTTCCCACAGGCATTGCACTCATAGGGGCTCTCTCCTGTGTGTGACATCAGGTGTCTACTGAGACTGCTCCTGTGGCTGAAGGCTTTCCCACACTCGGGACAGTCATAGGGCTTCTCACCAGTGTGAGTCCTCTGATGGCGGATGAGGGAGGAGTGGTCAAAAAAGGTCTTCCCACAGTTGCTGCATTCCTGGTCTCTCTCTTTAGTGAGAAATTTCTTGGGAGGGATTGCCCTGTGCTGCAAGCTTTCCTCCAGAGAAGGGGGTTTCTTGCAGGCCTCAACTGTAGGGCTTTCCTTCTCTGTTCCCAACCTGCCATCCAGTACATAAACTTCAAATTTAGGAGATGGAGGACTTTTTCTTCCAAGCTTTTCCTCCAATGATCCTTCTGATTTTCCTTCTTCTAAAGCACCTTGAATCTCAGGCTTAGTCTCCCAATCTGGAATGGATAGAAAATACAGATGCATGTTTCTTTCCTGGGTTAGGAAATGTTAGCACAGAAAGGAGGGATACTGTGATAAATCTGAAAAGTAATGACAGTCACTTTGCTTGCTCCCACAAATAGTATTGCACTCTAGGGAGAAACCAAGACCTGGGACTGAAACAGGGAATAGAACTGGTAGTGAAAAATCTCAAAAAAGAGGAGAATTTCCATTAGGAAATAGCCAGATTAACTGGAGTGTCAGCTAAGTGGAGGGGTTTGAATGGACAACATGACAGGTCTGAGAAAGTAAACATTTGGTGAATGAAGGTGAACAATACTTTAAGGTATGGGGCGGGGGGAGAAAACTTGTGGGTGACAGAATAAACAATATAGGAGAAGACTTGAATTTGAGGAAAAATATGATACTCAATACTCCCTCCCACATGCACCCAAATACCAAACACAAAGCAAAACAAAACTCTCCTGCCCAGTTCATACTTGATTACCTAGAGAGACATTCTCTGCACCTTCTTTCCCCTCAAATTCATGAAACTCCACTAGCCAAGGCTCGTCCCCTCTCTTCAACTGAAAAATCACATCAGGTCCGGGTATTGGAAGTCCTGCTCGTGGAGAAAGAAACAAGCCAGGTGGTGATATGTGATGAAAATATACAACGAATCCAAAGCGAACTCCAGCCTCTTTAAGTTTTTCAGAGAGAAGATGCAAAAGGCAGGAAGTGCACACCAGGTATGCAGAAGTGCAGGAACCTCTGAATGGAGGTCAAGACTAAGGTTCTAAAAGGGAACAAGTGGCATCTAGTCAGAGTGGATAGACTCTCTTTGAATTAATGTGTTTATTCTTCCCCCGTGAAGTGAATGGGATGCTCCTAGCTCTAGCACTGGTAGGATGGCAGGAAGAGTCCTTACCTTAGGGAAGATGAGAATGAAAAAAGATTACCTTGAATAAGAATGTGTAATGTAGGTGCCCATTTTTGCTTATTTATGCTTTAGTACAATTATTTTTGGACACAACTGAGCAACTAACATAAACATATTGAGTATGATTTTACTTAAACAAGTGGATTGTGTTCATTGTAGGAAAACTAGAGGCATAGCCATTGAGAAAAATCACCTTTTGTATTTTGTATTCATTTCTTTCTTTCTATTCACTTTAATACAGAAAGATACCTATAGATACACTTTGTTAAAAACTGAATAATGACAATTATATCTCAATTTTGGGGAAAAAAAAACTATTGGAGAGCATTATTTGGAAAATAAGGCTACCCCATCTAAAATCATTTCTATTTGATTTATTTTGATATCTACAAGTTGATAATTTCTAAATCCATCATGACTTATTGTATGTAACATGCCAGACCCTTTTATATGTAAAAGATCATTTTAGGCAGAAGTCTCCCAATTAAAAAACAAAAGTTAAAACTGGAGGCCTTCCCTGGTGGCTCAGATGGTTTAAAAAAATTGGATAATAATGCTGAATTGTAAACTTTATTTTTTTCACATAATAATAAATTTAAACTTTATTTTAACTAGCACAGCTCTGCCTCACCATTAAAAAAATTTTATTTATTTGTGGCTGTGCTGGGTCTGTATTGCTGTGCGGGCTTTTCTCTAGTTTTGGCGAGCCCTCTGTGGTGCAGGGCTGGGCTGCTCAGTGAAGGGGCCTGTGGTTGTCCAGTCTGCTTACAGCTCAAGGACCCCTCGCAGGCTTTTAGGACTAAGAAAGCCACTGTCACTGTAACCGCTAAGTCACATCCCTCTTTCTTTCATCTTGTCTCTCAGGGGTTCCAACTCAGATGGGAGAATAAGAGGTGTCAATATATTAGCCTCTCAACTCCACATCAACTCAGTACAGGGTCTACTCCTGGTGGAAAGCTCTCCTTACCCAATGAGACAATGCTTTTGTAGTTCTCCAGCATCACCTCCTTGTAGAGGTCTCTCTGAGTAGGGACCAGACTCCTCCACTCTTCATCTGTGAAAACTACAGCCACATCCTCGAATGTCACTGGGTCCTGGAAACACAATCATGTTCTCCCTTATTCATAATCCTTATTTTACATGGACCAGACAAAACTGTCATATATGACAACAGCTTGGAGGATGCTGGGGGAGTGGAAAGAAAATGGTTCCGACAAAGAACAGTTTTGAAGCATTTGGGGAAAGTGCCATAAAGCCCTGAGGCATGACTTTTTGGTCACAACCCCACACTACCTTTCTAGCTGAGCCTCGGAGTATCAGGGGCTTTTTTATCAGACTTACAGAAAACTTGGAAGAATAGAACAAAGACCCTTCACCCAGCATCCCCAAATGTTAACATTTTCCACATTGGTTTTATCTTTGTCTCAGAATATACACATTTGCCTATCTTTTCTCCAAACTTCTTTAAAGTAACTTGTAAACATGATGCCTTTTTACTCATTAATGTTTCAGTGTATACTTTGTAAAAACAAATATATGTAAAATGTATCCCAGAAATGGAGAGCAAGGCTGTGCAGAAAACAGTGTGGTGCTTGTTTTTACATTTTACAAATTATATGTATAATGACAGTATAATTGTAAAAATCAGGAGAGGAGTGATATTATTATCTAATCTATAAACTTAGTCCAATTGCACCAACTGTCTTTATGTGAGTGTGCATGCATGCATGCTTAGTCGCTCAGTCGTGTCCAACTCTTTGTGACGCCATGGAATGTAGCCTGCCAGGTTCCTCTGTCCATGGAATTTTCCAGGCAAGAATACTGGAGTGGGTGGCCATTTCTTCCTCCAGGGAATCTTCCTGACCCAAGGATCAAACCCAAATCTCCAGCATCTAGCATTGGCAGGCGGATTCTTTACCACTGAGCCATCTGGGAAGCCCTTATGTGTTTGTGTGGACAAATCCTTCAAATAGTGGTGTTGATTAGATCATCTCTAGGCTTTCTCTCAATTCACTCTGATGTTCTTTGATTCTATAACTTCCATCTTTATCCCCAAGTCTAAAACCTAGATGAGTCTCCAGAGTGTCTGCAGAGGTTCTAAGCGGAGCCCAGAATTAAAAACTCTCTGCCCTGGGGCAGAAAGGGGGTAAGCTGTGTGTCCCTACCCACACAAAAACTCTCTCTAGGACTCTTTCAACCTCACTGGGGTGCTTTATAGTATGTGTCACATTCTCTGCCTAACCCAACACTCCCTGGAATATGGGGGCCTACTTTCAGTCCATTTGTGGATGTACTAAAGGGAAATCAGAACTAGGAACTGCCTACTGCTCCACAGACCTCATCAGACCCCTACCATCAGTTTTAAGGCAAAATCAGAGTGAAGGCAATGGAGGCTGTGTCCCTGGTGACAGGCTAGCAGGCACATATTCAAGGCAAGAAGCGGTCACTGAAAGATACCAACACAAGTCAAATGGGAGGGAGACATTCCTTATGGAGTCCTTTCTCCACTTGGTTGGGTTTGAGCAAAGAAGCCAAGAAGCCCCAAGATGGAAAGAAAAGTGGTTACATTCTGGAGCCTAACAGTATTTCAGAAACACAAGAGTCTACCTCACCTGGCATCTGGTTGGAGACACAGCAGCCATTCCCTCCAGCGTGCTCTCCTTGCAGAGAAGAGCTGAGTCCTAATGAGGTAGAGAGGTGGGATGAGAAACAGGATGTGAGAAAGACCAGTCTCGTTTAGTAGTTTTGTGACCCACGAAGCAAGAAATCTCCACTCACCAGTGAGTTATGTACCCACCCTCATCCTCAAAACCCTACACAAAGGGAAAGCAAAGAAAAGCAAGGCCAAGAGCAAGCCCACCCCAGAAATGGAGAGCAAGGCTGTGCAGAAAACAGTGTGGTGCTTGTTTTTACCATGATCTTAGAGGTAAAGTTCTATTCCTGGCAGTTGAGAATATATTAAGGCTCATATTGTCTTTATAAATTCACATTAAATATTGTTCATCACGGGGCTTCCCAGGTGGTGCTAGTGGTAAAGAACGCCCCTGTCAGTGCAGGAGATGGAAGAGATGCAGATTTGACCCCTGGGTAGGGAAGATCCCCTGAAGGAGGAGGAAATGGCACCCTACTCTAGTATTCTTTCCTAGAGAATCCCACGGACAGAGGAGTCTGGCAGGCTATATATAGTCCATGAGGTTGCAAAGAGTCACACGTGACTGAGCATCTGAGATCAGATTAGATTGTTCATCGTGATTAATCAGACAAAAAGTATAAGAAGTTTTATGAATGGCTATATGGGCAAGTCCTGTCAAAGAAACACCTACAGCTTCTTCAAAAGAAAAATACCCCATTCACAGCAACACCCGGTGCTAATGGAGCAACAATGGGGCAGCCACAGCTTGTTCCACATGACCCTGAGTCTCAATCCTGGGGCCATGCTGATTAGGCCACAGGGGGGCAGTGCAGAGGCTGACTGATTTGTGGTCTGGTTTCAAAAGATGACATCCATCCTC
Organism: Redunca redunca; assembly: GCA_006410935.1. Classification (NCBI taxonomy): domain Eukaryota; kingdom Metazoa; phylum Chordata; class Mammalia; order Artiodactyla; family Bovidae; genus Redunca; species Redunca redunca. The sequence goes on from SJYQ01096544.1 coordinate 9,137, forward strand.
AGGATCGTGAACTAAGAAATGCCAGGACCACAAGTTAGATGGGTGAGTGAATAACAAGGATCAACGAATACACTGCCTTGACTTTAGGACAGTGCTCGGCAAGTCTCAGACACACCTTTCCCTCTTCCTTCTCAGGACCACACAATCCCCATGCCCCACTCATGAATCTCCCAAATGCTTGATTTGACTATGTCTTAATTAGACTCTTTATGTGAGAAACTGAGATATACTCAGTTAACTCAGATAAAGTTTAAAGACAAAGATTCACACAAAGCCTAAGAGGCTTTCACAAAATAAAAGGAACCTAGTTCCACCAGTGGGCAATGAGCTGAAAGTATATCATGAGGGACAGAAGTAGCCATGAGGGTCAGAGGAGCCAAAGGTACCAGGAGGCAGAATCCATCAGTATGGGGAGGGGGGGCGGGGGCACAGGGTAGAGAACAGGTTGTAATAGACTAACACAGGTAGGTATGTTGGTGGTGAAGCATTGAAAGCAAAGCCCCAAGAATCCCTGGCCCCTGAAACCCTACTTCACCCCAGCATCAGCCCAGACCGCAGTTTGCATGTAGACTAGCTGTATTTATTCTTAGATTTCCATAAGGCTCTGACCCCGTCAGAAGGGCTTCCCTGGTGATTCAGTTGGTAAAGAATCCGCCTGCAATGTAGGAGACCTGGGTTCGATCCCTGGGTTGGGAAGATCCCCTAGAGAATGGAAAGCCTACCCACTCCAGTATTCTGGCCTGGAGAATTTGTAATTTCTATCAGGGGCCTTAAAACACATACTTTTGACCCAGCAACTTCTCTGGAGTTTTTCCTAAGGAAAAACATATGCAAAGCTTTTTGTTAACTATCATTAACGCTAACCTTTACTGAGTGCTCCTAAGCACTCTATATGTCATCTCATTTAATCTACAGAAGAGCAAAAAAAAAAAAATTACTTATTTTTGGCTGCACGGGGTCTTGGTTGCAGTGCACGAGCTCTCTCTAGCTGTGGCAAGTGGGGGCTACTCTTATTGTGGAGTATGGGCTCTAGAGCTGGGTTGGGCTCAGTAGTTGTGCACAGGCTTAGCTGCCCCATGGCATGTGAAATCTTCCTGAAGCAGGGATTGAACTGGTGTCCCCTGCATTGCAAGGTGGATTCTTAACCAGTGGGCCACCAGGGAAGTCCTAGAAGAGCAAAAACTTGAAATATCTTAAGTTTCTAAAATACAGGATTTGATGCCATTGTGTGTATGGTCCAGTTCATACACACAATGGAATACCACTGATATTATCACGTTAATATGGTAATGGTATATTAAAATATTATTTTATATTAGTAATAACTAGCATTTACTGAACTTTTGCTACTTACCAGGCACTATGCTAAGTACTCTTTACAAGAACAGTTGAATTCCATGTTCGTAAATTAGTAAGGTAGGTACTGTTTTACAGATTAGGAAATTTAGGCTTTGTAAGAGGCTGAGGCAGAATTTGAACCCAGGAACAGCTAGCACTTTTAAATCTCTATGGTATAATGATTTATTTTCATGAAAACATAGCCATGTAAATAACAGACTGATAAACTAGAAAATCCCCAAACACATCCAAGTATGTAGGAAACCTTGATATATGACTGCAGTGCCAACACAAATCTGAAGTGGGGAAAAGATTGCTAGGGTAAACTACAAACAACTTGCATGTTCATTGATAGGATAAATTGCAATTTTATATGTGTGTGTTTCGAGTATTACACATTGATTAAGATACATGGCAAACAGAAGATGAAAAAAGTAGAAGCAATGACAGATTTTCTTTTCTTGGGCTCCAAAATCACTCCGGGTGGTGACTGCAGCCATGAAATTAAAAGATGCTTGTTCCTTACAAGAAAAGCTATGACAAACCTAGACAGCATATTTAAAAAGCAAAGATATCACTTTGCTGACAAAGGTCTGCATAGTCAAAGCTATGCTTTTTCCAGTAGTCATGTATGGGTGTGACAGTTGGACCATAAAGAAGGCTGAGTGCTGGAGAATTGATGCTTTCAAACTGTGGTGCTGGAGAAGACTCTTGAGAGTCCTTTGGACTGCAAAGAGATCAAATCTGTTAATCCTAAAGGAAATCAGTCCTGAATATTCATTGGAAGGACTGATGCTGAAGCTGAAGCTCCAATACCTTAGCCACCTGATTCAAAGAACTGTCTCACTGGAAAAAACCCTGATGCTGAGAAAGATTGAAGGCAGGAGGAGAAGGGAGGTGACAGAGGGTGAGATGGTTGGATGACATCACTGACTCAATGGACATGAGTTTGAGTGAACTTCGGGAGACAGTGAAGAACAGGAAAGCCTGGTGTGTTGCAGTCCATGGGGTCACAGAGTATTGGACAAACCCTGCACACACCTGAAGCTGTATGCTTGAAACCTGCCAAGGCATTTATGAGCTCTGATTTCAACAGTCCTCTTCTCTTTATTTCTCTGAAGCTTTTGACTGTTTCGGCAAGTTTCTCATGCTGCCCAGCGCTCAGGCTGTGTACAGTGTTCTTGCTGTCTCGCAGAAAGTCCATGCACACCTGGTACTTAGTTTTCCCTCTACAGAAATGCTTCTTGAATCTAGTCCCAATCTCTCTTCCAAACTCATCCTGCATTTCCAAATGACTAAGTATTTTGAGTTAGGCATTCTGGCAGCATCTTAAAACCATCTATCCCTATGCAGTTCCCCACATCAATTCCTTTCCCTGTCCTTACAGTTCTCCTTATTGTTTAGTCAATAAGTTGTGTCTGATTCTTTGTGACCCCATGGATTATAGTCTGCCAGGCTCCTCTGTCCATGGGATTCTGCAGGCAAGAATACTGGAGTGGGTTGCCATTTCTTTCTCCAGGGGATCTTTCCAACCCAGGGATTGAACCTATGTCTTCTGTGTTGGCAGGCAGATTCTTTATTGCTGAGCCACAAGGAAGCCCTTACACTTACAGCAGATGTTTTATTATTTTCCCAGGTGCCCCAAATTCAAACTCTCTCCTGGCTCTCTTAACTCCCAAAGTTACCAGGTCCTTCAGACTCTTCTTTTGCAATGTCATTTGTATCTTTCCCTACCACTGACACCATCATAATTCAGGCTCATGACAGCTTGATTCAGGACTATGACCACTACCAAGCATTCCTGACTGGCTCCCTACACTAGTCCCTTCCCCTAAGTATGAATGTGACCTCTAGAATAAAAGCACCAAAATTAGCTTTATTCATGTCAATCCCCGATCAGCCCCATAAAATCCATCCTGTTGACCATGTCTTGTCCTGATCCTCTATGCCCTGACCACAGTGTGCTTTTCCTTGTCTCTCACTGTTCTTCGACGCTTCACTCTTATAAAAAGCATTTCCTTCTCAAATCTGCCTATCACTTCGCTACTTCTTTTGTATTTTTTTTCCCCCACATCAAATCCTACCTCCCTCACGAAGGCCCCCTGATCACTCGTACGGAGGTTTAGGGAGGGGAGCTAAAGGAGACAATCTGAGGCGCTTTTTGGAAAAGAGAGGAACTGGAGTGGGCGGAACCCTAGATTTAGTGTCAATTCTACCCACGTTTATTAAGCAATTGTTATGAGAAGAAGGTACCGGAGGGGCGAAGGAAGCCTCCGAACTTCCAACCGCAGAGCCAGGATCTGACATATAGTGGGGGCACGCCGAAAGGCCACTGCTAACAGTACCCACACGAAACACGCACACACTGGGATGCGGGCACAACTTTCCTAGTCCGCACTTGTCCGAGCAGGGACGTCGCCGCACGCACAACAAACGCACACACATTCTGCAGGCTGGCTTCGCCCGCTTCACCTCTTCTACTCCTACTGCACCTCCCCCAAGTTCTCAGTATCCCATTCTCTCTGCCGCTGCGCTCTCTCGGCGGCTCAATAGCACACACCCGCAGCTCTCACCTCCGGCACAGACTGCTCAGGACCCAGGAAGACGGCGCCTCTTCGCGTCGGGAGACCAGTGCGCCTGCGCAGAGAGTTCTGACGCCCACGCTCCCAACCATAGCTTAGCCTTGGGGGACTCCATTTCCCAGAAGTCTCAGCGGTAGGGGCGCTTTAATATGACGTTTAAAGATCTGCGCGAGCGTACTCTTCTGAGAAGAGTTGGCGGCGCTGGACCGAATCCTACGTGCTAGTGCGGCAGCCTGGTCATGAAAAAGCAACCGGTCTTGGATGCTTGAGAGGCTCGTGTTCCCCCTGGAAGTACTGCTTATGTGTGATATCACGTCCCTCTGGACCTCGGATGGGAGGGCCGTCCTAAGGAAATATGTCTCTTTCAGCCTTGGGACTCGTCCCTACTGAGAAGGATTTCTAGTCTTCTGACCCTCCGAAGGGCCTTCAGGTTGTTTGTTAACTGTCGGTTATAAAGTTTGGGTAAGAGAGACGCAGACTTTGGGTCTGAGGATGGGGCTGCGCATGTGCACATTTTTCTGCTTAAGAGAGAACCCAAGATATAAGTGTATTTAATTGGGCAGCAGTACGGACTCCCTACATTTTGAGCATACAGGAGCCAGCCTTCCATGGTACTCCTGGAAGAACCCTCGTTGGAGACATCGTAGGGATTCTCAACCGTAGCTGCATGCCAGAATCACCTGAAGAGCTTTAACTTATTGATGCCTGGGCCTCCTCCTGAAGAGTCAGAGTTTGAAAAGATCTGCAAGTGATCCTCAGTTCAGTTCAGTCGCCCAGTCAAGTCCGACTCTTTGCGACCCCATGGACTGCAGCACACCAGGCTTCCCTGTCCATCATCAACTCCCAGAGTTTACTCAGACTCATGTCCATCCAGTCGGTGATGCCATCCAACCATCTCATCCTCTCTCATCCCCTTCTCTTGCTTTCAATCTTTCCCAGCGTCAGGGTCTTTCCCAATGAATCAGTTCTTTGCATCAGATGGCCAAAGTATTGGAGTTTCAGTTTCAGCATCAGTCCTTCCTGAATGAATATTCAGGACTGATTTCCTTTAAGATTGACTGGTTGGATTTCCTTGCTGTCCAAGGTACTCTCAAGAGTCTTCTCCAACACCACAGTTCAAAAGGATCAATTCTTCAGCGCTCAGTTTTCTTTATAGTCCAACTGTCACATCCATACATGATTACTGGAAAAACCATAGCTTTA
>SJYQ01096544.1:16215-26792 GCA_006410935.1 Redunca redunca
AGGGGGGGAGGGGCAGAGTGAAACGTCTGTCCAGGTAGCTGTGCGCACTTGCCTAGCCTGCAATTTGCCAGAGCAGAGCGCCCAAGGTTCCCAAGTTGCCAGTGCGCAGGCGCCGCTCGTTCGACCTCCCCCCGCAGACCCGCCCCCGACGCTTGTTCTGGGGACCCCGGCTTGGTGGCCTTCCTCTCGCGCAGGCTCATGACGGGTCTCGGGAGGCGGGGCTGGAACCCGGGTGTTGCTTGGATCTTTGTGGGTTCAGTAACTCCTGGTGCGCAGGCCAGCCATAGGCATTGCGCCCTGAGCCAGTGACAGAGTGCGAAGTGTTCCTCCGTCTGCCCACCCGCGAGGGGCTGAGGAGGCCTGGAACTGGGCACAGAGTTGCAGGGCCGATGGGTTCCCTGTGAGCTCTCCAGAAGCAATTCTGGAGGAGCGCGGGGCACCGAGATCTAGGGTGTGGCTGTGGCCATTTCTTAGTGGTCTCCGTGGGAGCTGGGTCCCAGGGTTCGGTCTCCAGAAGGAAGGCGGCGGCCGGGCTTCTGAGGCGTCTGGGAGTCCGAGAGGGGAAAGAGCATCTCCCCCCGCAGCCACAGCCGCAGCCGCACTGCGCTCAGCTGGGACGCCAGTCTGGGTTTGACAGCCCTGCTCTGGGTCCTGCGGGTCGGCTGGGCGTCCCTGCGCGAAGTGGGGATGCCCAGTGTCATGCGACTCGCTCCCCGCTCCCTGAGCCCCAGGAGGATCGCAGGGCCGCTGCAGAATGACAGAGATTTGGACCTAGGGAAAGGACTAGCCCCAGCTATGGACTCCAGAGTTTCAGGTTTGGCTCTCGAGGGTGCCGCGGGCCGGAACCCTCCTGGGGATTCAGTCTGGGTCTAGGAGGAGAAGGAGGACCATAGGATGGGAGCAGAGAGTCCTACTGGCGGGGCAGAGTCTGTCCTTAGGATTTCACAGGCAAGAATATTGGAGTGCGTTGCCATTTCCTTCTCCAGACCCAAGGGTTGAACCCGAGTCTCCTGCATTAGCAGGATTCTTTAGCACCGAGCCACCTGGGAAGCCCTGGCCTTATAATAAAGGGGCTCTTAAAATATGCTTCAGAGACCTAATGATGCTTTAGAACATTCAGGAAAGCGTCTCAGGAAGACCTGGCCTCTTCACTACTTCCCAAGGAGAAGGGGAGAGGTGTGACTTCTGCAAAGTCCCATATCTTTATGTGGTCTTGTCCTAGGCCTTATTTTGTCTTGTTAACCTGTCTTATACCCTCAGGTGACATTTAAAGTTCCTTGAAGTACTTCTCCATGTTTATATTTTCAAAAGGCCTAATATAGGACCTGCATATTGGAGGTCCAGTGACCACAAAGGAGTGGCCAGACTGTGGTCACCCTCCAGCTACCTACAGTTTGTTGTGGCCTATGGACAAGTGGGGGGCCTCATGCAGCAGTGTGCACAGGCAGCCTGTAGCCTGTCCCTCAGCTCCCTTAGGTCCAGGCTTATCCCCAGAAACCATGGGGGCGACACACTGACTTGGGGAGTCTGGGAGCTGTAAATCTCATGAGGGTTAGCCTTCCTTATTACCTTCCTTTTACCTTCCTAGTTCTCCCTTCTCAGGACCCTGCTCTTCCTCCAGAGAGATGCCTAGGAGAAAAGGGAACAGCCAGTTTATTCCTGAAAGCCAGACCTCAGGTGAGTTGGGGTTCTCTTTAAGTTTTTCTCAAATGCCTGAACTATGGAGAGTTTTGCCTCCTTTTCTCTGGAGCCAAAGGGAACTGGACCCAATTCCTGCTCTGCAGGAGGCAGAGCCCATCAAGGCTTTTGCTGGTCTCCTTGCCCCAGGGCCCTCTGCTCAGTGAGACTGGGCCCCTGTGCACCTGTTATCTTCCTGGATTACTGAGGTGACACACTGAGGGCCCTGGCCTTGGGATTGGGGGGGCGGTCTTTTATGTGTCCTGGTTCTGCTCTCTGGGTACAGCTCCCAGTCCAGTATTCTCCTTGGCTCTTGGCTCTGCCCTCCAGACATTCCTTCCTTTTGCAGTATCTCCCTTGGTTGCATATAAAGATGATACTAAACTTTTTTTGAGGGCTAAGCAGCTTTTTTATCCTGAGTAGTTTGATGGCCCAAAGATTGTTTCAAGTCTTGCACCTTCAGTGTGACTCTCAAAAACCTGACCAGCTTTTTGTGCATTTGCTTCCATTAGCTCCGTATATCAATAGCTTTTCCCACAGTTGTTATTGAAATATGCCCCTCTCTTTAGACTTAATTGTGGAGCTTCTGGGGTTTCCTTGGCAAACTTTTAGTTTAGTTTTACTTTTAGTCACTCTGAGCAATTTGGTCCCACTGAGAGGATTTACTGGGAGCCATAACTGAACTGAAACAAAAGGTCTGACAATCACACTCACGACTTAGTCCTTGCCATTAGGCTGGGTTTTAATCATCTTTTGTCGTGCAAAAGCTATATCTATTTTGTCTTTGACCAGTTGGAAATGAGTATTCATTAAATCTCCAATCTTGCAAGTCCTGGAATTTCTGGGACACTTTCTTCTTCTTTTAAAATATTTTTTAAAAAATTTATTTATTTTTTTGCTATGCCATGTGGCATGTGGGATCTTAGTTCCCCAACCAGGGATTGAACCCACTTCCCCTGAATTGGAAGCCCAGAGTCTTAACCCCTGGACAGCCAGGGAAGCCCCTCTGGACACTTTCTCTTTGCCTTACATTTTTATTTTGCAAATCAGCAAACTCTCAGACTAATTTTTGTGTGTGTGTCATACTTTTGTCACATGTAGCTAGTGACAACAAGCTCATACCACTGATGTTGTATTTCCCTCCTTGTCTCATCACATCACCAGCTCATGCTTGCATTGTTCCTCTTTCAAGTTATTGCATCAAGTTTTACCATACAGTTCACCACCAAACTATATGGGTTGCTGTCTTGCCAGTGTTTTCTACTGCCTGGCCCTGAAGCCACTATCACGTATTTTAGGCTTTTTTATTATGGCAGAACACCTGGAGTACCAGCTTTTTAAATGAGTCAGTTGAGGTTAGTTATACTGTGATAACATAGCAAATCCTGAGATGCTTACACCAACAACGGTTTATTTCTTGTCCACGTTACATGCAAGCTATGGTTTTGCCCCACATCTTCCCTCTGGGATCATTTGCCATTCTGAGAGCAGCAATTGTAGAAGCTGACTGTGAAAGATTTTGCTCATAAGTAGCCCATGTCACTTGCTTCACATTCCAAATGTGAAAGTGAATGACTTGACTACACCTGAGTCAGTGGGGTAGGAAAATCAATTCTGTAGGGAGGGCCAGTGAATATTTTGCACAAATAGTACAATCTATCATTTGGTTCACTAAGGTAGTGAGTTTTCCACATTTGATTATTTTGGACTGCCTTTAATATAAAATTGTTAGTTTGGCTTATTCTGTGGAATCAGTATCTAAATGGGATTTGACTTTTAAACATTTTGAGGGGAAAGTAAAAGGAGTTTATACTACCTTCACTTATTTGATTTTTAGTTCATAGTTTATGGCTTATTGTACAATGTAAGTCAATTGAGAGTATTATCGTTATAGAGGCTGACAGGATAGTTCTGGCTGGGACCCACAGAATGGTTGTACCTTGTGAGGCCCTGAGATCTGGGGTTCTCACTCTCAACTATGCACATTTAGAAACTGAAAAATGATTAGGCTTTTTGGGGAGATGATTTATATTAATCAGACTCACAAAAGACTTACTAATTCACTGTAAGTCCATTTTACCTACTTTCACTGAACTGTGTGCTGGCAGCTGTTACGGGATAAGTTATTCTAAGCCCCAAATGATTTTATTTGGCCTTAGTAAGAATTATCATCGAAATCCTAGGCCACAAGTTTCAAAAATACCTAATTAGAAGACTATTGACACTATAATATACTCAGAATGCAGAGTTTATTTTATTTTGTTTACTATTCTATTTTGTTTTTTAGTTTGTTATTTTTATTTTAATCAGTTTTTTTTAATTGATTCTATTTAAATGTCACTAAATTGTGAGACATTCTGAAGATTGAGGAAATGGATTGTATTTCTCTCTCTCACATAAGTGGAGTGTCTCTAAAGGTTTGATTCTCCTGAGGCCCTGATTATATTCCTAAGCAGTTTGATGTTGAGATCTGTGGGCATTGCGTGGGATACTGAGTAGTAAGGATGACACAGTCTCTGGAGCAGCTTAAAATATTTTTCAGATGATAAAACCTGGCATTGTGATAGCCAGGAACTCTTGGCCTTTTTGTACACCCTAAGGTTCTATTCAGACACCCGTCTCCTCTTCTCCCAGGGCCATGAGTGTGCTCTCTGAGGGTGCAAGATTGTCTTCTGTGTTTCAGGAGCTGATGACATTTGAGGATGTGGCTGTGGAATTCACCTGGTGGGAGTGGGGGCAGTTGGACACTACTCAGAAGGACCTGTACCGGGAAGTGATGCTGGAGAATTTCAAGAACCTGGCCTCCCTGGGTGAGCTCAGCTCCTCCAAAGCCCAGAGCCTGCCCATCAGGCCATCTTTAGTTCCTTGGTGTTTAAAAGCTAGAGTTGTCTGGGCCTGTTGCCTGACTTTTGCCCTGAAATTCCAGAATTAGACATTTATTTTCTCTTGGGGCCCAGGAGATTCAGTATTTCTTCTCCTCGTAGGAAAGTCCCGCTGTATGCGAGATCAGAGTAAGAAGCTTTATGACTTCACCATGCTTAGTTGCAGGCTGTCCACAAGCCTTGGCCTCTTACATACCCATACCATGATCCTTTCCTTCTCTACCACCAGGGTTTCCAGTGTCCAAACCATATATGATCTGCCAGTTGGAGGCAGGGGACGAGCCCTGTATTTTAGAAAGAGAAATCTCAACAGGTGTCCACTCAGGTGAGAGTCAGGCTAAAACAACAGTACACATCATAAGGGCCAACTGTGACTGGAAAGTTCCTTTAAACTGTTGGTCAGGGGCCTCTTCTTTGAGAAGGTGCGGTCACTTGCCAGGAGCCCTTTTCTTTGAAAAGGTGAAGTTGCTTGCCAAGAGCCCTACACTCCAGTATTCTGAATACTTGTAGGCTTCTATAATGTTTTCTGGTAGGAAAAGATGTTCATTTTCTTCTCTAGTGTTTGCCTTTCCTTTGTTTCTTGTGAGTAATGTGGATAAGAAATAAACATTTACCCATCTCTGCCCACCCTTCAGGGTTCTTGGGACTATGCGTCATCACTAGATGTCACACGATCAGTGATAGATGGAGTCTAAGGATCAACAGTTGTTAAGTCCTATATCAGCAAGGATAACAAAGAGTTAGCAGCAGATCAAACAGAACAGTTAAGTAGCCCAGAAATTAAAGGGCTACCAGCAAGGACATCCTGACAGATGACGTCAGGAAGATCACTTCAGGCTTTATTAAGTTGAACTACAACAGAGGTGGTTCTAAGAACAAAGACCACTTCTTACCAGCTCTTGATGGCATCTCTTTGAATTCCTAGGTGACTTGAGACCTCGGGGTGGTAGGCTCCACCCCTTGGGACAAAATTCTGGACAGAAAGCTCTCCTGCCTGCCATGTGCAACCCAAGCATACTGCAGGAGATGACAGTCTGTGTCCGTGTCCATCTTTGAAACAGAATCAGCCTCAGGCCAGAGCTGAAGCTCCCCAAAGCAGGGCTCAAATCCTGACAGTGCAGTCTGGGCCTCAAGATTCCAGAAGAGGACAGACAGAGAAGATGCTGATCTCTGTATTGGTACTCTCTTGATCGTGTTTCCTTCCAGAATGAGGGCAAGGGTCTGGCATCTGAATCTAGTCTCGTCATCAGTATCTGTCTGTTTACAGTGTTCTACAAATATAATGTGTTTCAGAATCTCTAGGGGAGCTTGTTAAACATTCAGATCCTCAGGATCCCCATAAGACCTACTGGCTCAAAATCTGGCCTGTGGGAGCCCTGCTTAGGCATTGCCAGTCATTTCTTTCTTCAGAAGGGTCACTATTATTGTATTAGCTTTCTATTGTTGCTGAAACAAATTGTCACAAACTTAGCGGCTTTAATCATACAAGTTTATTATCTCATAGTTCACAACTCAGAATCAAGTGTGGGTCTCACACTGTTAAAATCAAGGTATCAGCATGGCTGAGTTCCTTTCTGGAGTGTCTAGGGGACAGTCTGTTTCCTGTTCATCTGTGTTGTTGGCAGAACCAATGCATTACAATGGTCAGACTGAGTTTCTCGTTTTCTTGCTGGCTATAAGCTGAGGAGCATTCCCAGCTTCTAAAAACTACTACATTCCTTGGCCCATGGGTCCCTTCCTCCACCTTCAGAGCCAGAAGTGATGGGTTGAGTCTTTTTCACACCACATCTCTCTGACTCAGCCAGGAACTGTCTCTGATTTTGAGAACTCGTGATTAGACTGGGCCCACCTGAATGGGTCATGATAATCTCCAAGCCTCAGGGTCTGTGCCCTTAATCACATCTGCAAAGTCTTGTCTGCCATTTAAGGTAACATGTTTATATGTTCCTGGGATTTGAATACATAAATATGTTCAGATGGACTTGGACATCTTTGGGGGACAATTATTCTGCTATCACAGTTACATGCAGTAATAGATATTAAATATATACAGTATGTATATTATACTATGTATATAATAATAATGTGTGGTGTGGACTGAAGTGTTGAGGGAAGATTTTGTGGAGAGCATCTTTCTACCCTCCTCTCATCTTTACAGTCTTTGGATTTACCTTGTGTTACTGTTGTTCAGTAGCTAAGTCATGTCTGACTGCAACTCCATGGACTATAGCCCTCAAGGCTCCTCTCTGTCCATGGACTTTCCCAGGCAAGAATATTGGAGTGGGTTGCCATTTCCTTCCCAGAGGACCTTCCTGACCCAGGGACTGAACCTGCATCTCTTCACTACAGGCTGATTCTTTACCACTGAGCCTTCAGGGAAGCCCTTACCTTGTGTACTGGAATCCCAACACTGTTCTCTCAGGTTTTTCTAATCTCCAGTTACCTGCTTATCTTATTCTTGGCACTTCCAAAATGTTCTTCAGACATACACCATTCTTGGAAGAGACTGTACACCTCTTTTAGGTATTATTTTAAAGGTTAATTATCTTACATCTATCATAGGACTTTACTTCCTCTTGGCACATAGAACAGGTAATACCAGTCTGTCTTTTTTGTTTTTTTTTTCCAGACTGGGAGAGAAGGCCTCAAGCCAAGGAACCTATGCTAAGTCAGGGACTTTCCAAAGAAGAATTATTTCAGAGAGCATTAGTGGAGAAACACATTAGAGATGAACTCAGGTCCTCCAAACTGAAAGCAACCTGTGGTTGGGATGACCAGGTAGAGATGCATCCAAAAAAACAGGAGAGACATCTGAAAGAGACGTCACTCACTCAAAAATCTCCTCCCACCCTTAAGAGAGGTCATAAATGGAGTGAATTTGGGACCAGTTCAGGTTTAAGATCAGTCCCTATTAACCAACACCATGTTCCCACAGGAGAAGGATACTATAATTGTGATACAGAATTCAGACAGACTTCAGGGAGAAGTAACTCTCGGAGAACCCAACCAGGGAAGAAGTCTTGCAAATGCAATGAATGTGGGAAGTTGTTCCATTTCCAGTCAGAACTTCAGCGCCATCAGAGATGTCACACTGGAGAAAAGCCCTATGAGTGCAGTGAATGTGGAAGAGCCTTTGGCCATATTTCATCCCTTATTAAACATCAGAGAACTCATACTGGAGAGAAGCCCTATGAATGCAGTGAATGCGGAAGAGCCTTCAGCCAGAGTTCCTCTCTTGTTCTACATTACAGATTTCATACAGGAGAGAAACCCTACAAATGTAATGAATGTGGAAGGGCCTTTGGTCATACTTCATCCCTTATTAAACATCAGAGAACTCACACTGGAGAAAAGCCCTATGAATGCAGAGAATGTGGGAGAGCCTTCAGCCAGAGTTCCTCTCTCATTGTACACTACAGATTTCATACAGGAGAGAAACCCTACAAATGTAATAGGTGTGGGAGAGCCTTCAGCCAGAGCTCATCTCTCAGCATTATAGACACCATACTGGAGAGAAACCCTACAAATGTAATGAGTGTGGAAGAGCCTTTGCTCACACTGCTTCCCTTATTAAACATCAGAAAAGTCATGCTGGGAAAAAAACCCTAGAAATTCAGCCAATGCAGGAAGGCTTTCAGCTGGAAAACACACACCACTAAACCTCAGAGGATATACTGAATTATATATTAGAAAGTGATCCTAGGAGTGCAATGAATGTGGGGAGACTTCTGGTCAGAGGACACAGGATACATTTTGTTCAACATCAGACAGGACACACCAAACCGAAGCTCTATTAAGAGGGGGTGGGCTTTCATCATACCCCCTCCCTTACCAAACACAAGAGAATTCAAACCAGTAAGAAACCATGTGAATATAATGGATTTGGAAAGGCTTTAGTTAGTGGGTCACACATTCAACATCAGAGATTTATTATTTTTAAGATTTTTTTTGATATGAACCATTTTTAAAGTCTTCATTGAATTTGTTACAATACTGTTTCTGTTTTATGTTTTGGTTTTCTGGCCATGAGGCATGTGGGATCTTAACTCCCTGACCAGGAATCGAAGTCTTAACCACTGGACCACCAGGGAAGTCTCCATACATGGGAGAATTTATACTGGGGGGAAGCCTCATCAGTGTAATCAGTATAGCACAGGCTTCAGTCACATAGTGTTTCAAAAGCAAACAAAAATCCCCGAAACAACTCCAGATAACTCATACATATTTTATATTAGTAACAGGTTAAGTTTTCTTTCAAAGGGCAAAGTGAAGTGAAAGTCGCTCAGTCGTGTCTGACTCTTTGTGACCCCATGGACTATACAGTCCATGGAATTCTCCAGGCCAGAATACTGGAGTGGGTAAGCCTTTCCCTTCTTCAGGGGATGTTCCCAACCCAGGGATTGAACCCAGGTCTCCTGCATTGCAGGTGGATTCTGTACCAACTGAGCCACAAGGGAAGCCCCATATATATATCTTTTTTCCCCCAAGTGTCTTTCTCTAACCCTCACTCAGGTCAGTTTATATGCCTGGATGCCTGCAACTTTGTAGCTGGTTTTTGCCTAACATAGTCCCTTAGTCCCTTTCTCTTATGTATCTCTGGCCATGTTAATCCTTCTCATCAGTGGGCCCCTATCCTGCCACCCCGTCCTGCCCCCAAAGCCTGTTTTGCCTATAGGATAAAGGCTCACCTCTCAGTTTGACATTCAATGCTCTCTTCAGTCTGCCCTAACCTCCTGCTGTTCCTGACAAGAACCTCCATTTCAGACAAACTAGCTTGGTTGCCATACCTCAAACATGCGTCCACACTTCCTAGCCTGGACTGTTCCGCCTAAGCTGTTTCACCAGCCTGGAATGCCCTCTCCACTGTCTAAAGCCTGGTGATCAGTCAGAACCCTATTCAAATGTCCCCTCATCTGGGAAGAATTCTCTTGAATACCGATGGGAAGTCAGATTTTACTCAATTGCAATTGTAAAAGCATCTGTTTTTCCATAAGTACTATTTTTAATTACTGATTTCTGATTGTGCTGGATCTTCATTGCTGCACACAGGCTTTCTCTAGTTCTAGAGAGTGGGGGCTACTCTCTAGTTGTGGTGCACGGGCTTCACATTGTGGTGGCTTCTTATTGTGGAGCATAGGGTCTAGGGGTATGGGCTTCAGTAGCTGTAGCATGAAGACTCAGTAGTTGTGCTATGAGGGTTCTAGGGCCTGTAGGCTTTAGTAGGTGAAGCACAGGGGCTCATTAGTTGTGGCTTTCAAACCTTACAGCATGCATGCTTCAGTAGTTGCAGTGCTTGGGCTCAATAGTTGTTGATGCTAGAGCATGGGCTTAGTAGTTGTGGTGCACGGGCTTAGTTGGCATGTGGAATCTTCTCATTCCAGTCCCCTATACTGAAAAGGACATCTTTTTTTGGGTGTTAGTTCTAGATCATGTAGGTCTTCATAGAACCATTCAACTTCAGCTTCTTCAGCATTGCTGGTTGGAGCATAGACTTGGAGTACTACAATATTGAATAGTTTGCCTTGGAAATGAACAGAGATCATTCTATCATTTTTGAGAATGCATCCAAGTACTGAATTTTGGATTCTTTTGAGACTATCATGGCCACTCCATTTCTTCTAAGGGATTGTTGCCCATAGTAGTGAATATAATGGTCATCTGAGTTAAATTCACCCATCCCAGTCCATTTTAGTTCACTGATTCCTAAAATGTCAACGTTCACTCTTGACATCTCCTGTTTCAATAATTGAAAAAGCAAAGAGTTCCAGAAAAACATCTATTTCTGCTTTATTGACTATGCCAAAGCCTTTGACTGTGTGGATCACAACAAACTGGAAAATTCTGAAAGAGATAGGAATACCAGGCCACCTGATCTGCCTCTTGAGAAATCTGTATGCATGTCAGGAAGGAACAGTTAGAACTGGACACGGAACAACAGACTGGTTCCAAATAGGAAAAGGAGTACGTCAAGGCTGTCTATTGTCACCCTGCTTATTTAACTTATATGCAGAGTACATC
>SJYQ01096546.1:0-27123 GCA_006410935.1 Redunca redunca
GAGCCAAACAAAATCAACCCGAAGTGTTGGTCCACTTGGAAGAAGGGCTCTTGCCAGTGCAAATCTAATGCTGCCTCTGACTGGCAGTGAAACACATCTATAAACCATGAGTAACTCGATGATTCTTTTTTTAACATTTCTAAAATGGCCTTCCCTCCCTCAACTTCCTTCCAACATAGACCAGCTCCCTGGAGGATCCCGGCCAAGGAGGCCTATTATAATGAACTGGTTAGATGTTTCTGCCCAAAACCTTTCATGACTTTGGAAGAGCCAAGAAAGAAAGAGCTGTTATTTCTAGGATACAACCTTATTTACCTCATTTCAAGATAGAACTAATTGCAACAGTGGTTTTGAATAGCTCATCGGTGGACAACTAAAGGATAAAAGTCAACCTGTAGTTGTACCACACACCACCCCCGTCTCTCTCACCTATGCACACCCATAATATGTGCATGCCACCACACACACACACATACATCATACACTCAATGCACACAACACACACACACACCACATACAAATACATCATACACACATACATGCCAAGAGATATCACATATGTATGTATGCAAATACCCACGTGTATGCAAACACTCACATATATACCACACACATCATATACACATACCTCCTCACAGGCACACACAGCACATGCATACGCAGGCTACACAAACACATACTGTACGCACATACTATAGACACGCATATACATACAAATTACACACACCAGCCTTTCCACACGCCTGTTCACATAATAAACCTGAACATGCAGCACTTGCAAACACACACCACAGACATCCATACACACTGCATATAAATTCACCGCACAAACACCTGATAACTCAGTGGCCGGTCCTGAAGAAACACTTACTTCTTCCCTTTGATCACAGCACAGATATTTTATTCTTACGTCTATGTGAAAGGAATGGCTGTCGCATTTGACTCTGCTTTGAGGCACCAAAGGGAATGCTTGCCCTATATATGCTGCTGCAGGAGGCAGGGCACCTGATGCTTCAGCATGAGAGTTCTGGAACCAGTCTGCCACAGGGAAGCAGAGTCCACCTCTTTGTTGGGCAGCTTACCAGGTGGGTGTCCTCAACTGAGTTATTTAACCCCTAAAAGTCACAGTTTCTCACCAATCACTGGAAAGTATAGCTAGTTCATAGACTTGTAATGAGAGTTAAATTAGACAAAATGCTCAGACCAGCGGGGCAAAAAGCATGCCCTTAACGTGTAGTAGGTGCAATTAAGAGGGAACCCGGGTATCCTGCGTTGCAGGCAGATTCTCTATCATCTGAACCTCCAGGGAAGCCCAACTGTTATCCTACCACCTCCTAAATGTCAGGCTAATGATATCAACCCATTTCTAACAATATGGACTGAGTCTAGTAAGGAACCACACACTTTTAGAGTAATTTGGGGAAAAGACCCAAAGCCATCTTGATTGTGGGATTTGAGGTCCATTCTGGAGGAGATCCTTATAGTCAAAGCTATGGTCTTTCCAGTAGTCGTATACAGATGACTGTGAGAGTTGGATCATAAAGAAGGTTGAATCCTGAAGAATTGATGCTTTCAACTTGTGGTGCTAGAGAAGACTCTTGAGAGTCCCTTGGACAGTAAGGAGATCAAACCAGTCAATCCTAAAGGATATCAACCCTGAATATTCGCTGGAAAGGACTGATGCTGAAGCTGAAGCTCCAATCCTTTGGCCACCTGATGCAAAGAACTAACTCATTGGAAAAGACCCTGATGCTGGGAAAGATTCAAGGCAAAAGGAGAAGAGGGCAGCAGAGACTGAGATGATTGGATGGCATCACCAATTCAGTGAACATGAACTTTGTTGAACTCTGGGAGATGGTGAGGGACAGGGAGGCCTGCTGTGATGCAGTCCATGGGGTTTCAAAGAGACACAACTTGGCAATTGAGCAAAACAACAACAAGAGGAGAGGGCCTTGCAGATAGCTGAAGTCCCCAAGTTGCCCCACTCACACACAGCTTCCCAAGACTGTTTTGAAATGTGGAAGGAACTCAAGAAGACAGTCAAGACTTTTTCCCAGTGGCACTTGCAAGAGAAATACAAGGAAAAAATCTGTGGGGGGAAAAAAAACTGCACAGAAAGAGAGGAAGGAAGAAAGAGAGAGGGAGGGAGGAAGAGAGGAAGAGCATGAGAGAGAGAGAATTCATTTCATCCCAAATGAATTGCAAGGGAAACACAAGACCCCACTTATCTACATGTGCATCCAAAGGATATGGGGAGAGGAGACGGTAGGTTCAGGAAGCCTAGACCAGATACCCTGGAAACGTAGTGACAAAAATCCCTTCTTTCTCCTGGTTTCTTTATCCAGGCCGAAGGGAAAAGCCTCAGGAAATCAGGCCTATTAGTGAAGATACTGAGACGCTTTCATAGATGTTCTAAAAAAAAGATCTATAAAGTGCTGCCAGAGGCCCTTGCAGAGCTTTGCCTCTCTTTCCTTGCCCAATACAGACGTTCCTCTTCTTCCACGGCTGCAGAAGCGCAGGTCAGATGGAGCCTGGGAAAGGGGTCGGGGTGGTGCTAGGATTGCTAGGAAGGCCAGAAGGTGAGCTGGGGAGACCAGGGCCCCGTTTCCCAAGAGAACCACCCTAATCAGTGGGATTCTGGGAACTGAGCACCCTCCCCAGCTCTGCAGATCATCTGATCCTTAATGCTTTCATATCATAGAAGAATGCTTCTTTTCAGTTCTGGAAAAACCAGTGCTCTTCTTCTGTCCAAAGTCCACGAGTAAATGAGATGAGATGAGAGGGTGATGACAGTTCCACGTTTATGGAAGAGAGGCACTGCTTTTTCAGGATCCAGGAGAAAAATACCCTATGGGAAACGCTATTTACAAACGATTAAAATGTGTGCATACACATACCCAGGCAAGCAGAGGAGCAGAGAACAGGCTTAACCTTGTGGTCATGGGGTCTTACAATGAACAGGACAGCCGAAAGCCAAGAAGGTGAACTCACCTTGGGAACTGATAAGAGCCATTGCTCAGCTTTGCTTTACCTTTATTTTGATCTGAGGTTGCCTCTCCTATCACTTTCTTCCTGGACACAGTGTCTTATTATCTGTGTGGAGACAGGAAAATTGTTCGTTCCATGTAAGGGCAATACACTCCCCAACTTTTGTCTTTTTCAGGAAATGAGTAGCTCCTGTTCCATTAACTGGAGTGTTTTGCCTTATCTCATTCCTATAAGTAAAGTGGGAACTTCAAGGCCGCAATTTAGAATTATTCTGTGTAACTTATCCTAAATGGATTCTCTTCTCATTGCAACAGTTATCTCTACCTTACTAAAGATTATTTTCAGGCTTACCTAAAGGCCCACAATTGTGCTCTCTTTGAAGCTGAAGTCTTTAGACGAGTAATGAAATGTGGCAGGCTTCTGAAGTAAGCTCTATCCTTTTATAGTCAAATGGACTTCTTGTCATTTTAGAACCCAGTCTCTACATCGTTTTATACTTTGTTTTACAGGTGACCTGGGAAACTCTTTTAATCAGATGATACTTGCTCATTGTTCCAGAACAATCTTAACAGAAATTTGTTACTTTTAAAACTTTATTTGAAATTCAAGGCCTAAAAATAACATCCAGCCATTAGGCAGAAATTTCAATATATTCTTCTATCACATAAATACCAAAGATAAGGATGAATACTAAGGATGCAGGTTAATGTGGCAACTTTTACAGTGTACCATTCAGTTTCAAGAGAAAATTCATAGAGCTAAAAGCTGGCTGATGCTTTCCTAGAATGCACCAATTTCCCTAATTGAGTTTTCATGACTGGTATTTGTTCTGATTGGTCAGAACCTGTGTTATGCCAGTGGTCAAGTAATGTACCATCTAGTTCAATTGTAGTCCTATAATAAGAATAAGTCAGAGCTCAAAGACATTAAATGATTTCATCAGAGTCATATAGACAGGAGATAGCCAAGACTAGGTCCTGTCGTTGAATTCCACTTCAATACCCTTTTCACTAACTTGTATGGTCATCCAAATATGTGTAATCATGAACTGTGTTCTAACAAGACTCCACTGTTTCAATAACTGAAAGGAGGCATTACAATTCAATATACTAGCTCAATTATTCTACAGCATGCCACAGTTCTCTAAAAATACATAGATTCTTACAGCTTATAATAAACACAAGTATCTCTTCTCTGACCATGGCATGATAGAAACCAAGCTCACAAAAGGTCCATTCAGGGGCAGTAGAAGGACAATTAAACTTACCAGTTCTCTAGAGTCTAGTCTTGATTGTCACCAACAATTCTGTGACTTTGGATAAAGTCCTGAGTTTTCACATGTAGTATTGGGCATGTCTAAAAGAGAGGTGCTTCTGTTGAGCTTCTCAGGTGAGTGGTTGGACTACGTGGTGATTGAGATTATTTTCAACACTGAAGTTCTATTATTTCCTCATCTGTTTACCAGGAAATCAGTTTAATACACTCTCTTTTATGGACCCTTTCAAAGAGTTTCACTTCCAGCACAGATGGCCACAGTAGAATCCAACCCCATAGGCAGAAAACCAACCAACAGTTCCAAGTAAGCCATTGTAGCAAAGACTGCTATCCATCGATCAATTCCATTTGCTTCTTCTCTCTGATAGTAAACCCCCCAACCCAAATTTTCAGTGGGCACAAGACCTTCTGACTACAAATGACAATTTCTAACCTCCATTGCAACTAGGTGTGGCTTTGTGCCTAAGTTCTCATTATTGACATGTGAGCCATGAGTGATATGTATAATTTGTAGGTTTTATTCTTAATTAAAAGGGAAATGCCTCCCATTTCCTCTTTTTCCCTTCCCCTGTCAGGAGGAGAGTTGTTATAGCCAACATGGACACAGAAATGGAAGCTATATGTTAACTATAACAGAGTTAATACACCAGCCCTGTATTACCTGCTTATAGACATAAGAGAAAAATAAACTCTCACTGCATTGTGAGTCTTTGTTTTAGCAGCTTAGACAGTTCATCCAATGGTACAGCCATCAGTGAATGATGCCACTGAATAAAATGCAGAATCCAAGCAGGATACTTCAGCCTTGAATTATATTTAGCAGTGACCTAGCCCACAGCATTAAGGTTCCATTTACAAAGAAATCATTTTAGTTATACACTGTTGTTGTTCAGTAGCTAAGGCATGTCCGACTCTGCAACACCATGGACTGTAACACACCAGGCTTCCCTGTCCTTCTCTATCTCCTGGAGTTTGCTCAAACTCAAGTCCATTGAGTCAGTGATGCTTTCTAATCAACTCCTCCTCGGCCACACTCTCCTCCTTTTGCCACCAATCTTTCCCAGCATCAGGGTTTTTTCCAATGAGTTGGCTCTTTGCATCAGGTGGCCAAGATAATGGAGCTTCAATTTCAGCATCAGTCCTTCCAATGAATATTCAGGGTTGATTTCTTTTACAATTGACTGGTTTGATATCCTTGCTGTCCAAGGGACTCTCAAGAGTCTTCTCCAGCACCACAGTTCTAAAGCATCAATTCTTTGGAGCTCAGCCTTCTTTATAGTCCAAATCTCACATCCATCTGTATGTGAATATTGGAAAAACCATAGCTTTGACTATACAGACCTTTTCAGCAAAGTGATGTCTCTGCTTTTTTAATACGCTTCCTAGGTTGGTGCTTCCTGGTGGCTTAGATGGTGAAGAATCTGCCAGAAATGTAAGAGACTCAGGTTCAATCCCTGGGTCAGGAAGATCCCCTGGAGAAGGGCATGGCAACCCAGTCTAATATCCTCGCCTGGACAATTCCATATAGAGAGAAGCCTGGTGGACTACACTCCATGGCGTCACAAAGAGTCAGACATGACTGAGAGACTAACACTTCTCTGTTGGTCACAACCTTCCTTCCAAGAAGCAATAGTCTTTTAATTTCATGGCTGCGATCACTGTCCACAGTGATTTTTGAGCCCCGCAAAATAAAATCTGTCACTGCTTCCACTTTTTCCCCCTCTGTTTGCCATGAAGTGATGGGACTGGATGCCATGATCTTAGTTTTTTGAATGTTAAGCTTGAAGCCAGCTTTTTCAGTCTCTTTCATCTTCATCCAGAGGCTCTTTAGTTCCTCTTCACTTTCTGCCATTAAGGTGGTATCACCTGCATATCTGAGCCTGTTAATATTTCTTCTGGCAAGATTCCAGCTTTTGATTTATCCAGCCGGGCATTTCACATGATGTACTCTGTGTAAATAAACAGGGTGACAATATACAGCCCTGTCTTACTCCTTTCCCAATTTTGAACCAGTCAGTTGTCCCATGTTTAGCAGTCTTCTAGCCCACAGTATTAAGGTTTAATTTACAAAAAAAGAAAAATTGTCTTAATTATAAACTGCTACTGCTGCTGCTGCTNGAGGCAGGTCCTGGGAGCTCTGAGTGCTAATCAGAAGTGCTAAATAGCTACTTTCTTATTCCAGACTTACTCACTAGCCATCTTCAAAGACACAGTCATTTTGACACCAGTCTTGATGTGGAAGCCAGTGCTGGGAGACCAGAGAGCAATTCAGCTTTTGGCTAGAGTGTTCTAATAATTTACTATAACTTTAGAGGTCACAGGAGGGATCAACTAGAGTTAGAGGCTCTCTAACAATCCTTAGAGGAACTGTCAAGCCTGCTTCATGTAGGTTTGTTTTTCTTGAAGTGTGATGCCCAACCAGCAACTTCAGCGTCACCTGGAAACTCCTTAGAAATGCAAATTCTCACACTCTGTACAAACCCGACTTGCTTAATCAGAAGCTCAGGACTGGGACTTCCCTAGTAGTCCAAGGGTTAAGAATATACCTGCCAAGGCAAGGAACACAGGTTCGATCCCTACTCCAGGAAGAGGCCTCAGAGGAACTACAGGTCAGGAAAGAGAAAAGACAATTAATTGAATAAATAGGTCTTGGATTTAAAAGGAAGTACATGTGAGAAATAGAATATAAATTTAATCCTTTCCCATATAAAATGTAAAAAGCTCTACTAGAAAGAATAGTGTGCTGGGAATTTGAATCAATGGGCTTGAATTTTGGATTTTTAATTGATAGGTAACTTTGAACTAGTTATTTGAGTTTTCTAGAATTCCATTTCCTAATTTGTAAAATGAAATAATGGGATGAGATGTTCTCTAACACAACTTCTGTCTTCTCTCTGTTCTGGACAAAATTAACACTGTTATCCTTGACTAGCTTCCTATTACTTCCTGAGCATCATGACCTTTCCAATATAAACCTGATGATAGAAAGTTCCTAGCATTTTATTCATATTTTTGTACTTAGCAGCAGTACCAGAAGGAAAATTAACAAAAGATACATGTAGTTCTCCACCCCAAGTCAGTAGTCCAGGAGTATACTTCAGCTTAATTCAGGAGTGATAAAATCCACTAGCTATCTGAAAGGCCAACGTAATATTTAAAACATACTGGAAATAACCAATATACTAGAAAGGTGTACAAATTACTTGTGTGTGTCTTCCATATTATTGATGATTTTGATTGAGGCAGGTAGTAATTATTCTTGCGAAAACCACAGATGGCATCTCTTAACAATGTAGAAACATTGCAACATTGACAGGAGGCTGTGTCCACTCAGTAAACGTGGGAACCGTAGGGGAGAAAAAGGTCCTCTGTGTAACTGAAGTTTTTGTAAGGAGGAAAGGAGGACTTGGCCTACATGTAGAGAAATAGAGGCTTCCCTGCAGGCTCAGTGGTAAAGAACTCACCTGTCAATGAAGGAGACACAGGTTCAATCCCTGGGTCGGGAAGACCCCCTGGATAAGAAAATGGCAACCCACTCTAATATTCTTGTCTGGAGAATCCCTTGGACAGAGGAGCATCGTGGGCTACAGTTCATAGGGTCACAAGAGTCGGACTTGACTTAGGGACTAAACTACCACCAAAAATATAGAGACCAAGAATTAACCAGTTAATAAATTTGCTGAAGATGGAAATGCCAACACGTTGCAAAGCTATAAAGTAGTAAATTAATAAAGAGGGTAGAAAAAGGTACAGCAAAAATATGTATTCCTTACAGTTGAGACTGTATCTTCCTCCCCACTACCTTTCTTGACAGATAATAAGTACTTAGTAAATTTGAGATTAGATGAATGAGGTTTGAGATTGAGAATATTTTTAATTCTTTGTAAATAATCTCCAAAAAAACTCACACTATTATAACTTTTTGTTTCAAGCAAGAGCAAGTTACTTTACTTTTAAAAAGCCTAAACTACAGTATTTTCTTTCAAAGTTTTGCAAAGTCGGTGGGATGAGCATGAAAATTTCATGCAATTTTCATTGTGTTGGGCCTTCTGAAATTACAAATATTCACTGCTTATTATTTTTTAAAATGTCATATTCAAATAATCCATTTTTTTTTCTTGTCTAGGACACATTACCTACATTTTAAAAACTGATTAGTTCTCTCTTTGTAAACACTGAGTAACAAAGAGTTAATCATGACACTAGAAGGGGTGGCTCCAACACATGTTATCAAGACAAGACTCCTCTTCCCTTAAAACATGTGGCTGCCAATCATCTATAGGGGTGATTTCAGAACACAGTTCTTCTTTTAAAAAATAAATGAAACACAATGTTGTTTCAGAGATATTAGAAGAAAATGCTTAGAAGAGAGTCTTAAAAATAGAAAGTTTTAAAATGAGATACTGGTGATGGTTGCATAATTCAGTGAATAGACTAGAAAAACAATTGAATTATACACTAAAAATTGAATTCATAGTATATCTATTACACTCCAAAATATTTTTTTTAATAGAAGAGGCTAGGCTACAAAGAATGGAAATATAAATGCACTTTGTGGACCATTCCGCAGCGTAGAAGGAGGAGGAGGAGAACATTATGCCAAACCCCAGACATCTGTCTGGTTGCTAGCCAACTTTCACAGTATCCTCTGTGCAAAGATTGTGTGTCGCAGTTCACACCCTTGCCAAGTCATGAAAATAAATATACATGCAGTATTAATAGCCTCTGG
This sequence comes from Redunca redunca, assembly GCA_006410935.1. Classification (NCBI taxonomy): domain Eukaryota; kingdom Metazoa; phylum Chordata; class Mammalia; order Artiodactyla; family Bovidae; genus Redunca; species Redunca redunca. The sequence continues at coordinate 8,993 of SJYQ01096546.1, forward strand.
TATTTTCAGCATGATACTTAAATTCTGGAAAGGGATTCCCTGAACAGTCCTAAACTGAAACATGTTGAGGACTGTCATCTTTGCAAAATGCCATCTGAGTCTTTGTGGGAAGGATCTTTCTCAGATCCTCTTGTCCAGTCAGCCTCAGATGGATGGCTGTAGGACATAGGATAAATGCAGGGTTACTTCGAAGTGGCGATTTTTAACCAGAGGAAGTAAAGGTTAAGAATCCCAGATGAAAGGTGAGAAAACTCAGAAGAGTGTAAGTGTGCACAGACTCAATTTTATATACAACATCAAGGTCCCCAAGGGCCTTGAAATCCCTTCTATGGACTTCATTTAAGAATCCTTGGCCTATATTCTGCCTTGCCGTCTATTAGAGTATTTCAGTGAAATTTAACATTGAAAACTAAATACTAGGATTTTAGAGACGCTCTAAAGAGTTCATCTTTTACTATCACAAATACAGGGGTCCTTAATTTCTTGACTAGAGCCTACAACAGCTTCTAAAGGGAAGCAAATGACACTGGACAATGGAGGGAAGACCTCAGCAGACAGAAGTCATAATGACTTTATGTTTTCATTGTCTTTGCCTTCTCTCTGTGGAATTTTCCCCCACTTATCATACACACTATTCTTCTTTCCTTGTGTATTTTTGACATCGCATTTCCAATAGCATATGTTACTTGCCCTGGACTGTGTTAAGTAAGAATCTCAAGACAAGGTTTGGTATATATTTTTAAAAACTCATCTATTCATTTAGCTAGTTTTGGTTGTTCTGGGGCTTTTCTCTAGCTGTGGTGAGAGGAGGCTAACCTCTACCTGTGGTGCATGGGATTCTCATTTGCAGTGGCGTCTCCTGTTGTTGAGCACAGGCTCTAGGGTGCATGGACTTCAGTAGCTGCAGCTCCCAAGCTGCAGAGCACAGTCTCAGTAGCTGTGGTGCATGAGTTTAGTCACTCCAGGGCATGTGGGATCTTTCCAGATCAGAGATGGAACCCTGTCTCCTGCATGGGCAGGTGGATTCTTTACCACGGAGCCACCATTGAATCTATTTTTTAAACACTTTGCAAAAAGCGTATCTTTTTTTAAGGGATGAAATCAAAGGTGGCAAGAATTTATTAAGCATATATGTATTCTCAGCATCATATTTAAATGCCGTGGAGAACACAAAGGAAAGCTATCTGTTTCATTTAGAGAACTCAGTATCAACTGGTGAACAAAAGGTAATGAAAAATGAAAGGATAATTGTTCCTAAGTATTCACATTCATAAACCATAAAAAATATTTCAAATAGAGAACTGCTTTATATTTCACCATCTGACTTGCATATACTAAAAACTAAGGACTCTATGAGTATTGCACTGAAATAAAAAATTCCGGGGGTGGGGTGGGCAGTGGGGGAGATACGTCAACATTTACCAAAAAGCATTTGTTTCCTGGCACTCTGCACAATTCCATGCTATAAAATATGTACTTAGAAAATTAAAAAGTCATGGCCCTTGTGCTGAAGTTATCTACAATACAAGTTTCAGTTCAGTTCAGTTCAGTCACTCAATCATGTCCAACTATTTGCAACCCCATGGACTGTACCACACCAGGCTATCCTATCCATCACCAACTCCCGGAGTTTACTCAAACTCATGTCCATCAAGTCAGTGATGCCATTCAACCATCTCATCTTCTGTCGTCCCCTTTCTCCTCCCGCCTTCAATCTTTCCCAACATTAGGGTCTTTTCCAATGAATCAGTTCTTCACGGCAGGTGGTCAAAGTATTGGAGTTTCAGCTTCAGCATCAGTCCATCCAATGAATATTCAGGACTGATTTCCTTTAGGGTTGATTGGTTGGATTTTCTTGCTGTCCAAGGGACTCTCAAGAGTCTTCTCCAACACTGCAGTTCAAAAGCATCAGTTCTTCAGTACTCAGCTTTCTTCATGATCCAACTCTCACATCCATACATGACTACTGGAAAAACCACAGCTTTGACTAGACGGACCTTTGTAAAGCAATGTCTCTGCTTTTCAATATGCTATTTAGGTTGGTTATAACTTTCCTTCCAAGGAGTAAGCGTCTTTTAATTTCATGGCTGCAGTCAGCATCTGCAGTGATTTTGGAGCCCAAGAAAATAATACTCTCACTGTTCCCATTGTTTCCCCATTTAATTGCCATGAAGTGATGGGACCAGGTGGGAAATCCAAGTTTATCTTTCCCAGTTGATGAGAAAGAAAAAGTTGCTTTCTTTTTTGCCTATTGAAGCTCCAGCAGGAAGTGTCAAAGGAGAAATCTGTTCCTGCAAGATTCTCAACCAGAGACAGAAGCATCTCCATCAGAAATATAGCAAATAGGACAGTTTCCCTGAGATTTCTAACATAATTAGCCAGATGAAACCATGTTTCAGATAGTTCTTTGCTCATGTGTTTAGAGATGATAAAAAAAAAATGTTGAATATATTTTCTCCTTTGCTATCTATGGAACACAGGCTGTGTCACTTGAGGCAAAAGGACATTCACAAAAACAAATTTGCAAGTTGTTTAGAAAGACAACAGAGCTGGAATGGAAATGAAGATGCCCAGAACAGTTCTCAGATTCCCAACCAATTCTCATTCAGTTTAAAAGAATGTCTGATTTTTTTAATCCCTAAACCAAGTTAAGACTAAATGGATGGTTATAGGAATGAATGAAGTTAATAGACTCAAACAGGATTTTATTGAAGGGTCTTTTTATGTGATTTTCCAGGGAAGATCTCCTGGAGAAGGAAATGGCAACCCACTCCAGTATTCTTACCTGGGATTGCTGGTGGGCTATAGTCCATGGAGTTGCAAAGAGTCAGACATGATTTAGTAACTAAACAACACGTGTGATAATTTCTTTGTTGAAACTTTCAGTTGTGACAACTTCCATAATTTCTAGGTGTTGCCGAGAACTGTCTTTTGTTTATTTACATTACTGTTTAGTCTTCTAGTCTTTTTTTCCATCATGCATAGATTCTGGGGCACATGTGCAAGCATGTCTTTAAAGTGTATTCCTTGAATTCCTGAGCCATATGCTATATGTATTTTCAACTTTTCTTAATAACATTAGTAGCTTCCTTTCAATGTGATTCTTACCCCCTAATTTTAGCCAATCTGGTCAATAGGTCATCACCATTTCAATTTTTATTTTTCTAATTGCTAATGAGGGTATATTGTTCATTGTTGAGGTTAAGCACCTTTCTCTATGTCCACTGACCTCCACTATTTCTTAATTTAATAATAAACATCTCACTGAGTTTATCTTTGCTCACCACATTCACGTATTTTTTAGTCAATTTGGAATGATTTCATCTATGTGATTATGGAAGTGTGATTATCAACTCTGCCTTAATTCTCATCAGTCACTGAAACATCCACAAAAGATGGAATTTTGTTAAATCTACTGCTTTGTGTTTTAAAGCAATATTTAAAATCTCAGCCTACATCTAGTCCTTAAGCCAATCACAATGAAGTTGTGCAAGATAAAAGATGGAACTTGAGTTTTTTTCTGCAACAAAAGGAAGACTGTTCGGTACAGAAATTGAGGACTCAAGATCCATCAATGCAGGGCATTATAATAAGCTGCTGTTTATTGAATTGGTCTATTTTCTGAGTGGAATTACAGACTTTGATATTTAGGGTAACACAAAGATTCTCTCTTCTAACTGAAAGAGCCCTAGAATTTCAGCATATGAGTAATATGCTACTATGTTTCTTATAGAGGCATTCTTTAACTATGCCTCTCACATACCCCAAATGATGAAGGGCAAGCTACAGTCTCAATGATAAAGAGCATTTTTGGACTGAGTCTCTATTTGGCAGAAAGGTAACCTGCTCTGCATAACCTTGCTGTGCAGAACAAAGAAACTCCCTCTGCCTGGCATTAATCTTTTAATCCTCTTGGATCATTGGTTTACTATCTTCTATCTGTTTTTTCTGTCTTTCTATTGCAAATAAAAAAGAAAATCTTTTCATAAAAAACTGGAAAATATTTTTATAAAGCACACTTTAACTGCTAATTTTGTTGGGTACAAGCTTAAATGAAACTCTTCAGCTTTTCTCAAATTCTTTAATGTATATCCCGTTTCTACTTCTTTTCTGTTTTGTAAAAAAAAAAATATTTCCAAGACTTACTCACAAAATAAGTATACTTCTTAAGTGTATAACCACAGAGAATACAAATGAATGGAAAACTATTCAAAATGCATAACTGCACAAACAGCAAAGAAAGCATTCAAGGCATACATCTTCCTGAGCCTTTTTGTTTATTTTTGCTGTTTTACTCTCCTTTTCAGAATATATACGAAACTTGCCAGCAAGCACTAAATTCAGAATACAATGGAAAAATAATTTGTTTGAAATGGTATGTATAAACAGCTAACCAATTGCCAATCAGATGAAAACAAAATCAATTGTTTAGCTGAAATGAATAACAAATTCAGTCAGTACAGTTGCTTTATCTGGCCATTGCCTTAATATCGTCACGAACCATATTAGAGAAGTAAAATTGCCTAAGTGTGTTACCACATTGACTCTATCAGAGGTGTATGCATGGGGCAATTTTCCTAAATGGGTAACTGTTCCTAGTTTTCTAAAAGATATTTCTAACAAGCAAATTTTACTCAGTTTTATGTCACAATATATTAAAACATTCTCTTTCTGTTAAAAAGCATTTTATATTTACATGAGATAATGTATTCAATATAATACCCCTAATAGTCAGCACATTGGTAAATACTGGGTCAACACTCAGGTGTTTGATGAATAAGTAATGTGACCTGCAATTTACCTTGTGTATGTGTGTGTGTGGCCTACAATTGATTTCATTTTGAAGGTTTAATTTGAAAATAAGGTATGCTTATCCTTTTTAAATACTGACATATAAAATCTCCAGTTTAGGCAGGTTAAAGCTTTGTAGTCAAATGACTCTAAATGCAAAGCAATAGAATCCCTCAAACTCTTTGTCTCCAACAGCCAGCATGAGCTTCAAAAATCCAACCAGCAAGTTTTAAATTATGAAAACAGAGACTAAACACTTTTTAGAATTTGTTTGAGGGGATAAAAAGTCTTTATGACAACATCAGAGGAGGGCAAATATTGCATCCCACTCAGTTCCAATAGGGTATAATGGAAAGAACATGGCCATTAACCCCACTCATGGTTGTTCAACAAATATCTTTTGAGAATCTATGTCAAATACTGTGTCCAAAAAGACTTTTTTTTAAATTAAAAAATATAAGAAAAACAAACCCCCCAAACCCCAAAAACAGTCTGTCAATCTTACACTTGTTTGGGGAGTGAGGAGGGGAGGATGAACACATCTAGTCCTGTGTCCAAATCTCATTTTTACCATGTGTACAAATTATTTAAGATCCCAAAGCCTCAACTTTCTCACCTGTAAAGGTTAGGAACTGTTTGCCCATTTCTTAATAGGTTACTAGAAGGATGAAACATGGCAGTGAATATATAGTAACAATCCCAANCAGAATACAATGGAAAAATAACTTGTGTGAAATGGTATGTATAAACAGCTAACCAATTGCCAATCAGATGAAAACAAAATCAATTGTTTAGCTGAAATGAATAACAAATTCAGTCAGTACGGTTGCTTTATCTGGCCATTGCCTTAATATCGTCATGAACCATATTAGAGAAGTAGAATTGCCTAAGTGTGTTACCACATTGACTCTATCAGAGGTGTATGCATGGGGCAATTTTCCTAAATGGGTAACTGTTCCTAGTTTTCTAAAAGATATTTCTAACAAGCAAATTTTACTCAGTTTTATGTCACAATATATTAAAACATTCTCTTTCTGTTAAAAAGCATTTTATATTTACATGAGATAATGTATTCAATATAATACCCCTAATAGTCAGCACATTGGTAAATACTGGGTCAACACTCAGGTGTTTGATGAATAAGTAATGTGACCTGCAATTTACCTTGTGTATGTGTGTGTGTGGCCTACAATTGATTTCATTTTGAAGGTTTAATTTGAAAATAAGGTATGCTTATCCTTTTTAAATACTGACATATAAAATCTCCAGTTTAGGCAGGTTAAAGCTTTGTAGTCAAATGACTCTAAATGCAAAGCAATAGAATCCCTCAAACTCTTTGTCTCCAAAAGCCAGCATGAGCTTCAAAAATCCAACCAGTAAGTTTTAAATTATGAAAACAGAGACTAAACACTTTTTAGAATCTGTTTGAGGGGATAAAAAGTCTTTATGACAACATCAGAGGAGGGCAAATATTGCATCCTACTCAGTTCCAATAGGGTATAATGGAAAGAACATGGCCATTAACCCCACTCATGGTTGTTCAACAAATATCTTTTGAGAATCTATGTCAGATACTGTGTCCAAAAAGACTTTTTTTTAAATTAGAAAATATAAGAAAAACAAACCCCCCAAACCCCAAAAACAGTCTGTCAATCTTACACTTGTTTGGGGAGTGAGGAGGGGAGGATGAACACATCTAGTCCTGTGTCCAAATCTCATTTTTACCATGTGTACAAATTATTTAAGATCCCAAAGCCTCAACTTTCTCACCTGTAAAGGTTAGGAACTGTTTGCCCATTTCTTAATAGGTTACTAGAAGGATGAAACATGGCAGTGAATATATAGTAACAATCCCAAAGGAAATCAACCCTGGATATTCATTGGAAGCACTGATGCTGATGCTGAAGCTCCAATACTTTGGCCCCTGACATGAAGAGCCAACTTACTGGAAAAGACCCTGGTGCTGGGAAAGATTGAGGGCAGGAGAAGGGGGCAACAGAGAATAAGATGGTTGGAGGGATCACTGACTCAGTGTACATGAGTTTGAGCAAACTCCAGGAGATAGTGAAGAATAAGGAAGCCAGGTGGGCTGCAGACCATGGGGTCACAAAGAGCCAGACACAACTTAGTGAATGAACAACAATCCATGGTAGGCCATAATACAGATTAGCTCTTGTCAACTATTCCCCCTTCTCCTGCAAACAATAAGTGATTCTCAGTAAGACTTGAGAAAGGTCAAGATATTTACAAATTTATGACATAATTAATTATTTTGAGGTCCCTCAAAATCAGGGAACAGGTATCATAATCTACACTTTGGGGATACTTAATTTATAATAACAGATCTATTAGCTATGTGTTCAGATTTATCCTTCTATGTTTTGTTTATTAAACTGTTCATAACAACTTCCTTACCACTAATTGTCACCTTGAGAGTGAAACAAAAATGCCCCCAGAGTCCTTTAGTGCACAGGAAAAAAAAGAAAGATTGACAAAGGGTATTTTATCTGATCTGGTATCAAGAAGGAAATGGCAACCCACTCCAGTACTCTTGCCTGGAGAATCCCATGGACGGAGGAGCCTGGTGGGCTACAGTCCACGGGGTTGAAAAGAGTCGGACACAACTGAGCGACTTCACTTCACTTCACTTGATGCTGGCCTCATTGAATGAATAAAGAAGTGTTCCTTCCTCAGGAATTCTTTAGAATAGTTTGAGAAGGACAAGTTTTAACTCTTCTCTAAATGTTTGATAGAAGCCATCTGGTCTTGGACTTTTCTTTGTTGGGAATTTAAAATTACTGATTCAATTTTATTCCTGGTAATTGGTCTATTCATATTTTCTGTTTCTTCCTGGTTCAGTTTTGGCAGATTATACATTTCCGAGAATTTAGCCATTTCTTTTAGGTGTCCATTGTATTGGTATATTATTGTTCATAGTAGTCTCTTACAATCCTTTGTATTTCTGTAGTGTCCTTTTTCATTTCTGATTTTATTGGGCCCTCTCTCTCTTTTTTCCAGATGAGTCTAGCTAAACATTTATTAATTTTACTTATCTTTTCAAAGAACTAGCTTTTAGTTTTATTCATCTTTTTATTGCTTTTTTATTCTCTATTTCACTTATTTCTGCAATAATCTTTATGATTTCTTTCATTCTACTAACTTTGGGTTTTGTTTGTTTTCCCTTTTCTAGTCTTTTTAGGTCTGTGGCTTCCCTGGTGGCTCAGATGGTAAATCTGCCCACAATGCAGGAGACCTAGGTTCAGTACCTGGGTCGGGAAGATCCCCTGGAGAAGGGAATGGCAACCCACTCTAGTATTCTTGCCTGGAGAATCTCTACAGACAGAGGAGCCTGGTGGGCTACAGTCCATGGGGTTGCAATGAGTTGGACATGACTGAGAAACTACACTACACTTATGTTATTCAAGATTGTTCTTCTTTCCTGTGGTAAGTTTATATTACTATAAACTTCCCTCTTAGAACTGCTTTTGCTGCATCCCGTAGGTTTTGGACCATAGAGTTTTTGTTTTCATTTGTCTCTAGGTATTTTATTTTTTATTTCCTGTTTGCTTCTTTAGTGATCCACTTGGTTGTTTACTGGCATATTGTTTAGCCTCCATGTGTTTTTGATTTTTTTACAGTTTTTTTTCATATATTTGACATATAGCCTCATAGTGTTGAAGTTGGAAAAGATGCTTGATATGATTTCAGTTTTCTTACATTTACAAAGGCTTGTTTTGTGATCCAGCATGTGTTCTATCCTAGAGAATGTTCCTTGTGCACTTGAACGAGTATTCTGTTCCTTTCAAATGAAATGTTCTTTATATTTCAATTACAGTTATCTGGTCTAATGTGGAGAAGACAGTGCTACCCCACTCCAGTACTCTTGCCTGGAAAATCCCATGAATGGAGGAGCCTATTAGGCTATAGTCCATGGGGTCGTGAAGAGTCGGACATGACTGAGCGACTTCACTTTCACTTTTCACTTTCATGCATTGGAGAAGGAAATGGCAACACACTCCAGTGTTCTTGCCTGGAGAATCCCAGGGACGGGGGAGCCTGGTGGGCTTCTGTCTATGGGGTCCCACAGAGTCGGACACAACTGAAGTGACTTAGCAGCAGCAGCAGGTCTAATGTGTTATTTAAGACTTGCATTTCCTTATGGGCAGGAGACCTTAACAGATAGTTTTCCATGCAGATGGATGCCCAAGAGGCACAAGAAAAGATGCTCAACATTCCTGATCATCTGGGAAATGCAAAGCAAAACTACAGTGTATATCGCCTCATACCTGTCAGAGTGGCTATCATGAAAAAGAACACAAATGACAAATATTGGCAAGGATGGGAGGAAAGGGAACTCTCATACACTGTTGGTGATTGTGGTAATGTGAACTGCTACAGCCATTTGGAAAACAGTATGGAAGTTTCTCAAAAAAACTAAAAATTAAACAACCATAGGACCCAGCAATTCCACCTCTTGGTATATATCCAAAAACACAAAACCACACAATTATTTAAAAAGATACATGCACACCAATGTTCATAGCAGCATTGTTTACAATTGCCAAAATATGGAAGCAACCTAAGTGTTGCTTCATCAAAAGATGAACACACAAAGATGTAGTATAGATAGCTGTGTGTTGTGCTTAGTCACTCAGTCATGTCCGACTCTTCACAATCCCATGGACTGTAGCCTGCCAGGTTCCTTTGAGGATTCTCCAGGCAAGAATACTGGAGTGGGTTGTCATGCTTTTCTCCAGGGGATCTTCCCAACGCAGGGATTGAACCCAGGTCTCTTGGATTGCAGGTGGATTCTTTACCATCTGAACCACCAGGGAAGCCCAAGAATACTGGAGTGAGTAGCCTATCCCATATCCAGGGGATCTTCCCTACCTAGGAATCCAATTAGGCTCTTCTGCATTGCAAGTGGATTATCCACCAGCTGAGCTACCTGGGAAGCCCAGTGTAGATATATAAATGGGTAGATATATAGTGGAATACTTCTCAACCATAAAAATGAATGAAACTTTGCCTTTGGCAACAACATGGATGGGCTTGGAGTGTATTATGCTAAGTGAGGTAAGAGAAAGACAAACACTGTATGATATCACAAAAAAAATTTTTTTAATGTGGAATCCAAAAACTAAAACAAACTAGTAAATATAACGAAAAAGAATCAGACTCACAGAAAAAGAGAACAAATTAGAGGTTATCAGTAGGGAGAAGGGAGGTGGAGAGGCAATATAGTGGTAAGGATTAAGATGTGCAAACCATTATAAAACAAGCTACAAAGGTATAATGTACAACATGGGAAATACAGTGCATATTTTATATTAACTATAAATGAAGTATAGCATTTAAAAATTGTAAATCACTGTACTGTACACTTGTAACTTACTCAATATTGTACACCAACTGTACTTCAGTTTTTTAAAATACCAAAAAAAAGGGGGGGTGGTTGAGAAAGCAGAAATGAAATAGAAATAAGAGAAAGACCAAAAATCTACACTACCTTGTACCAACCTCGTATTACTTGTCTGACAGTACAAAAGAATTTAGGTAATCTAAAAATCAGTGGAGTCAATATAAAAGTCAAGGTTTTATAACTTTTCTTTTAATTGACCACTTATTTGACTGTGTTTTTATTTTTACTATTAATTTGACACAAATATTGGTGAAAACAACTTCATCTCTGCAGTTTGACATGATCAAAATATGCAGGAGTTTTGGGAATAGTGAAGGGTAAATGATGTCTTTGCCAAATGTAGAAATATTGACAATCATAATAAATAGAGTTAAAGAAGTAAAAGGAAAACAACCCAAAAGAAAACCAAAAAAGAGAACAGACTGGAACAGGCAATTCATAGCAGAACAATATATGATCAAAGATGTTCAACTCTCACTAATAATTACTACATTTTAAAGCATGAGGATCAGAGTAACAATAAACACTTTTGTAAAGTGAAGTGAAATTCACTCAGTCGTGTCTGATTCTTTGTGATCCCATAGACTGTGGAGTCGATGGAATTCTCTAGGCAACATACTGGGGGATAGCCTTTCCCTTCTCTAGGGGATCTTCCCAATCCAGGGATTGAAACCAGGTCTCCCGGGTTGCGGGCAGATTCTTTACCAGCTAAGTCACAAGGGACGCCCAAGAATACTGGAGCGGATAGTCTATCCTTTCTCCAGCGGATCTTCCCAACCCAGGAATTGAACCGAGGTCTCCTACGTTGCAGGCAGATTCTTTACCAACTGAGCTATCAGGGAAGCCCACACTTTCGTAAGAGTGATGGTAAATTTTAAATTCTTTTAGAGTGTACTTGAGAATGTAAATTCATGTAAAATTCATGGAGTCCCAGTTTATAATGGTTATAAATACTGAAAATGTGCATACTCTGGCCAAGCACTTCCACTTCTGAGAATTTATTCTATGGATATACATACGAAAATATCAATATATAATCTATAAGAGCTTCTTTTTAAATTTTTTTTATTAATGTAACATTAGTTTGGGCTTTCCTGGTGGCTCAGTGGTAAAGAACTTGCATGTCAATGCAGGAGACACGGGTTCAATCCCTGCGTCAGTAAGATCCCCTGGAGAAGGAAATGGCAATCCATGCCAGTATCCTTGCCTATGAAATCCCATGGACATAGAAGCCTGGTGGACTACAGTTCATGGGGTCACAAAGAGCGAGACACGACTTAGCGACCGAACAACAGCAACATAGAATGAAATTTAGTAAGAAATAAACCTTTTTTAAATGATATGGATACATATGTCTGACATGAAAACATGCTGCAAAATATATTAAGGATAAAAACTAAATTATAGAATAAAATGTACAAATAGAAAGGGATTCTATTCTCTCTGTGTCTGTTCACAATTTCCATTCAAAATAAAATAAGATTTAGGCAGAAAGAAATTATTTGGATGATGTAAAAATTTTAAAGTTACTTATTTTTCTCATTTTTTGGTGACTGCTTTGCTATGAATAGTCAGTATAATCCATGCCCTATTGTTCTTCCCACAGGCTAAATTTGCTAAAATGCAAATTCAGGTTTCTCCCAGGAAAGTGTTAATTAATTCAGGTTGACATGATATGGGAGAAATAATCTCCAATAGTCTTCTCTGCAACTGCAATAGAATCTGCCATTCCCTGCCATGGCCCCTCAAGTTGACATAGTCATTCAGTGCCATAAATTTTTGTTTTATCAAACCATTTTATGTTTGCTAGTCTGCCCAGGATCTGGTTGGGGTCCTCTGCTGTCTCACAGTACATAGAATAGAGCAAGGAATTAACTCAGTAAAACCTCAATTTATGAACATTGTAAGCATCTAAACAGCCGCAAGATACATATAGGTGTCTGTGTGATCACTATTTCAAAGAAATGGGAGTAAGAGCATTCGTGTAGCAGTAGCGTAGTGTTAGTTCTTCAGTCATGTCCAACTCTTTATGAGCCCATGGACTGTAGCCTGCCAGTCTCCTCTGTCCATGGGATTCTCCAGGCAAGAATACTGGAGGGAATTCCTTGTCAAAACCTTCAGATTTTGGTCCTTTAAAAGCCTGGACAGTCCCTGTGAGGCTTATTAACTGAATTCCGAAGTCTCGATTTAATTAAAATAATCAGACTCTAGGTTTAAAATTTGATCTATCTGTAAAAAAAACTTAAATATGAAAATACAATTATACAGTGCTTAATAAGTCTTCCATGAACCAAGCATTCTTTCACAATAGTAACAGGGGAAGAAAAGAACTTGACAATTCAGGCTTCTTAATGCCAAGAGTAGAAGTAGTATCTGAGAAAGTAGCCACAGTGCTGTTTGCTTCATGTCTTTGACAGATCAATCTGAGCTAAAATCTCACTGAAAAACAGACCAACTCCCATCACCAGCACTCACCCTACCTGCTTCCCATTCAATGCTCCCCAACACGCATACATAGAAATTCACATAAACAACCCCGAATTAGGAAAGCAGAGCCCAAATCCCAGAAGCAGGAGTCCTGTGTGTCAGCAAGCACAGAATTATCCAGATAAAGATGGACATGCATACGAAGAGCTAGGGAGCCCCAGTCAGTGGGTTCATAAGGAAGAGGGAAAAATGAAAGACCCAGCTTAATGCCTCCTACATCATCATTACTTCATGATGACAAAGGTCAGTGCCACAAAACAGGCCCCTGAAATAAATCTTTTTCATTTGGCAAAATATTACTTTACGTTATTTTTGAGTTCCTAAAAGAGACATGCAAATATATAAACTCCCAAGGTAGATCAGTCAGGTAACATTGGTGTGGTGGGCCAGGTTCATTTTGACAGAAATTTAAACATTTAAGGATAGTCTTTGTATGTGTAAATATGCTGACTCCCTCCTCCTTTTCCTGAAACACACACTCTTCTCAATGTACCTGTCATTGGACTGCTTTTTTTAAACTACTGAATTTTTTTTTTAAATTTCACTTTTTCGTAACTTTAAGAAAATGGCCCTTGGAATTAGCTCCAGTTTCTCAGGGCCACATGGATATTACACATCCAACAATACCAAGTCTTTCTACTTATCAAGACAACCCAGAAATTTATATTTATGCTTTAGTGTTGAAGATAAATTTTAAGTTGTAAACACTCAGCAGAGGTAAACAAAATACATCTATGGTCAAACATGTCCTGTGTACTCCTGGTTGAACATCTATGCTAAAATAATTTTGTATGCATCTATGCGTGAGAAGGTGGTGGTTGTGGTGAACAAGTCAATGCCGTAATGTAATGTGGAGTGGAGAAAAAGTAGAAAATTTAGCTCTACTAAAGTTTGAGTTTACACTCTTCCTTACTTCTTTATATGAACCTTTAATTACAAATTAAATGAGATCATGGCTCAGATGGTAAAGAATCTGCCTGTAATGCGGGAGACCAGGGTTTGATCCCTGGATTAGGAAGATCCCCTGGAGAAGGGGATGGCTACCCATCCCAGTATTCTTGCCTGGAGAAAGCCATGGACAGAAGAGCCAGCTGGGCCATGTAGTCCACAGAGCTGCAGAGAGTCGGACACGACTGAGCAGCTAACACTTTACTTGGAACTATTATAGTAATTTCTCCTTATGAAATCTGCTCTGTGAACTGCACTGATTTACTAAATGATGTTTAAGACGGTTTTAAACTTCTCAAAATCACCAGAAGAACCTTCCAAAATCACTTCTATATATTCCAGTTCTGGTGCCAAGCTTAACTGCTTACTTGGTAAAGGGGGCTCTGTGATGGTTAAATTTTAATGTATTCACTTGACCAGGCTAAGGGATGCCCAGACAGCTGGTAAAATATTATTTCTTTTGTGTCTATAAGTGTGTCTCTAGAAGAGATTAGAATTTGAATCAAAAGATGGAATAAATAAGATCACGCTCACTAATATGGGTAGCCAACCCCATAAGCTAATGCCTCAGGCAAACAACAAAATAAACAAATCTCCTATCAGTTCTATTTCTTTGGAAAACCCAGACTAGTACAGATTTTGGTGTTTTGATGAGATTAGCGCTAGAATTTAGTGAGTAAATAAGCCTCCCCAATATAGGTGGACATCATCCAATTCACTCAGGGCCTGAACAGAACAAAGGAGGAGGAAACAGGAATATGTTCCTTTTTTCCTGCTTCATCAACTGAACTGAGACATCTGATCTCATCTTCTCCCCTTGGACTCTCTCATATCTATCATTGGCTCACCTGGTTCTAAGGCCTTCTGATTCAGACTGAATCTTATCACTAGTTATACTGGGTCTCCAGCTTACAGAAGGCAGATCATGGGGTTTCTCAGCCTCCATAATCACACAGGCCATAAATAAATAAATATTCTGTTGGTTCAGTTTCTCTGGAGAAACCTGATAATACACTGATATAGGTCCTTCTCTGAACTAAAGTAAAAATGTTGCAGATCAAATTAACTCTGTATGACCAACCCAGGAAGTTTGCTAATTTCCTATCTCCCAGCTTGCCTCATGTAGTAGATACCAAAATCTCATCTTCATCAAAGTTTCATTCCCACCATAATATTTTTTAAATCTTTAATTTATGCTTTAAAAGGAGTATGCTTATAATTTTTTTTTTCATACAAATATATTTAAGTGAAACCAGGCACTCAGCTTATCTTTCTTTTGCATTGTAGTTGGTTCAGTTGTTACGTAAACTTGACTACTATAAAAACAACACTATCAAGACTATCTGGCCAACTGTTTAAAAAAAATAAATCAAAATATCTCAAATCAATGATCTGTAATGAGATGTAATAACTAAGATTTCTGATACTTTACACAGAATAAAAAGGTTTCTTTTCTTGATAATTACACTAAGTCTGTATGATGATGAAATGGGAGAGCTTTCAATGACTCAGTTTTGTAAAACACAGAAGGAAGAAAAAAAAGACAAGTGAGCACAAGGAAACTAAGTAAGAGTTACACATTTCCTTTATTTCAAAGAAGCAGAAACACTGAGAAATGGAAGCTAAGGTCTATACTATCCAAAGAAGACTTTCAATTCCAATCATCCAAATCAGTGGTAGCATTTTGATACTGACGAAATCATGTCTTAATTTCCAGTACAGTCAGTTCTCAGTCATATGCTCTGAAAAGAAAAGACTAAGGTCATATGAATAAATCCAATATCAGTAGAATATTTCTTGAAGTACATGTTGGATTTGGCAGGAACTGTCTGCTTTCGTGTGTAGCATTATATTTCATTTCTTCATCAAGTTTCGATTAGTCAATCAAAATTAGTTTCTATTTCCTGAGCCACTGAAAATGGGGAGGGATGGATTAGAACATTCTCCTGGCTAAAATGATTGCAGCTTCACCAAGGGCAAGCTGCAAAGTGGAATCTCACTCTAATAATCTGGGCCTCAGCTTAACACACATTCTGTGTACAAGAAATCCAACATTCATGACTAAGAGAACTCAACTCCACAGCAGTAGCTTCTTTCTTTCTTCCTTCTTTCTCACCAAGTGAAGATAAACTGGAAAATGGCTAAGCTCCAAAACAGTGAACTGTTAATCATCATGGTTTTCATGCCTCTTTTAGAGGAAATGAGATGTAATCCAATGCCTGCATAGGCCTTTTCTGGAAATTGCTCATCTTTCTAATTAGGCTCTTCTGTCTTCACAGGTCTGTGGATACATTCAGCAGACATATGGATTCCAGAAAACCTTTGTGCCCTTTTTCTGTCACTCACTGGGAAGTTTTGATGTAATGGAATCTCCTTAAAATGGATTTTAAAACCTCCATTTTAAGGAGATTCCTTGTATAAGCACTGGCTAAATTTCATAGATACGTTATTAAAAAATTTCATTTCCTATAGGGAAGCACTTTTGAAAAAGTGAAAATTAGAAAGGCTAAGAGACTACACATATGACTTTATACCTTGTCACTAGCATAGAGCAGCTAACTATTCACTGACGCCAAGTTTAGAAGTGCCTAGGCAAAAATATTCCAGCTTGTTTATTTTATTTTTTTTTTCAGTAAACTAGTCATTGTACTTTGGCCTCTGATCCTTTCATAACAGACCACAGAGAACCTACCCTCTGCCCTACTTGCCACATGTTAACCTTGTTTTATTTCCTGCCCTTGCAAAGTTAGTACAACCCACTTCACTTCTACCACAACATTTTACCATTTCCATCCTAAGTCAGGTTACTAATTTCTAACTTAAAGAACAATGTAAAAGATATTTATGGAGTCCTATGTCAGATCCTGAGCACGTGAAACAAAATAAGAAATGGATTTTGCCCTCAAGAAGTTTGCGATTCAGCAGGAATAAAAATATAGAATTAATCAAAAATCCCATGTCCAATTATAATAGGAGCAAAAAGGAAAAAAAAAGTCACCTAAGCAGTATATTAAAGAAGCAAAAAGGAAGAGTCATTACTCTCCCTACCTATGAAAAAAATAAATGATTATTTTTAAGTGCTTTTATACTTTACTTTTTATACTTTGATGTTTTTGAACTGTGGTGTTGGAGAAGACCTTGAGAGTCCCTTGGACTGCAAGGAGATCAAACCAGTCCATCCTAAATGAAATCAGTCGTGAATATTCATTGGAAGGACTGATGCTGAAGCTGAAACTCCAATACTTTGGCCACCTGACGCGAAGAGCTGACTCATTTGAAAAGATGATGATGCTGGGAGGGATTGAAGGCAGGAGAAGGCGATGACAGAGGATGAGATGATTGGATGGCATCACTGATGACATGAGTTCGAGTAAGCTCTAGGAGTTGGTGATGGACAGGAAAGCCTGGCATGCTTCAGTCCATGGGATCGCAAAGAGTCGGACATGACTGAGCAACTGAACTGACTGATACTTTGCAAAGAATACTATTCAAACATGCAGTCATACATATGGAGTTAGAAGAGGGTGGATAGCAAGTATGCTCACCCTCTCCCACTGATCTATTATACCTTAGTACATAGAAAAGGGAAAACATTCTTATTTGTTGTTATATCAACATAGAATATAGCTATAAATGAGGTTTAAAGAAGCAAAGAGCACAGCATTGAAGTCTACTGAAGCTGATGTTCCTCCCCCACTCCCCTACACTTCAAAGAGCACACTATAACAAGGACAGGATAGGTCTGGAACCTCGGTGTCATTCTGTTTTACCATCCCCTTAGCCTACCTTGAATCAAAACTACTCAACTTCTTAGCCTTCTTGAAAAGCATCACAATAGAAATAATTATGGGCCTTCAAGCAGGTCTCCAGATTTGAGATTTAACATTCCGGTAGTTATGGAATATGTTCAGCTCCATTATGCACACCGAAAGAGCTGGAAGAGGATTTAATTCATCTCTGTGCAACCCGAGCCTGAAGGCTTCAAACACCCAGACAAGTTCAGTTCCATTCCATTCAACAATTATTTGAGCCCAGAGAGTCCTAATTATTAAAACATGCATTATGCCCCATTCCACAATTATACAGCTGCTTAGGGAAGCAAAGGAGCACCATAACACAAAAATATTCATAAAGGGTCTGATCCATCTCTTGAAATACTAAGACACCACTTATCCCACTCTACTTAACCCCTAGCTTATTCGTCCACTCATTATATCAGTACTGACTCTGACTGATGGTGTAGATGTTATAGACATTTAATCAAACAAGGCAAGTGCAATGCAATAGATTGCCAAGCAAATGACAAACATTGCAAAAGTTGTAGGATTTCATAAGATTGATGAAAGTAACATCAGAAAACTTCCTGGATTACACACACACATACACACACAAGAACTGGCAAAGGTGGAGCTATTAAAAATTAATGAAGAGGAAATCAACAAGGATACAGATATGACAAGCATGGTAAAAAAAAAAAAAAAAA
>SJYQ01096546.1:27243-41490 GCA_006410935.1 Redunca redunca
ATATATATATATATATATATATACACACACACACACACACACACACACACATATTAAGTGAAGATTTCAATATTGCTACCCTACAATTTTATTAGAAAAATTAAGGTGTAAAGAATTATCAGTATTTGATTCATCTTTGTTTTCTTAAAGTGCTAATTATAATTTAACTTAAATTTATTTAACTGTACATAAGAATAAAGAAATTATCACAATGAGATTTAATTTCCCTTTGAAGACACAGACCATCCAATTCAAGGGTTTTTTTAATTATCAAAAAATTGAAGGGTAAGTGGATTCATTTTCAGGAACATTATACACATTCATTCCTTGGATGTTCGCTCCTAGGATAATGAAGACCTATTCACTGTTCTAGCCATGACCTTTGCCCTGAAGAAGCTTCTAGAATCCTGTGAGGCTGCAATCAGCCATCAAGTCACAGGTGAGCACTCCAGCATCAACCCGTGCAGAGGGCTCCATCTGAATGTTGCACACACACTGCCGTGGTCAATTAACTTAGTGCTGATGGAAGGGTTTTGCTCTTTATTCTAACCTAAGCATTTTCTTTGATTAAAAAGAAGGGCCTAGTACACTCAATTCATTTTCCCGGGACTAATGAAAGAATATCCATCAAAGAAAAAGGTCTCTAAATGTTCAACTCCGGGTTATTGACCTCAAATGCCTAAGAATGCTTCGTTGAAGAGGTCAGGAGCAATGCTAGGAAGCACAGATAAGGATGAGAAGATCCTGCCCAGAGAGAAGGGGGCCTCCTCCACTTCAAGTGCCCTGGTCCTCTGACCATGGCAAATTTGCTGGGGCGCTGTAGGAAAATCACTGTACGGTAAGCTACAAAGCCTTCAACGGGAAACAAGTTTATATCATCCCTCTCCTTCATAGGAGGTAACCTTGAACGATACAAGAAACCCAGATGTTTTGAAGTCTAACAAGCTGAACTTTAAATTCCACATTTGTATATACAAGCTGTAGAATTTGGACAAGCTTCCTCTCCTTTCAGAGCCTCAGTTTCAACCTCTCTGCTATAAAATTCGTAACAGCGACTTCGTGGCGTTGCCAAGAGACTGCAAACGAAACAAGGACGCTGACTGCCCAGTTATGCGCAAGCTTCGGAGTAGGCACACTTTCAAAAATCTGTTGGTTCCCACCACTTCCCCCATGACAAAGAAGATCACGGGGAAGCATAAGCCCTCGGGCACCTGGTGGGAAATGAGGAACTGAAAGGCATGGAGGGCGCGTAAGAGGAAATGGAGAGGGTGACGCGGACCATCTCGGCCAGCACCACCCCCATCCCCTCCCGTTTCTCCAGGCCCGGCCCAATCTCACGTGGAAACGAGGGATAAGATATCAGCTTATCAGACAGAAAGTACAAATTCAGTGCATCTGACTCAGAAGCTGGACAAAGCTGCCCAGAGCAGATAATAAATATAATCATCCTGATCTAATCCAGAAACCTCCGGCTTCAATCGCTCCCAGCTGAGAGGTTCTCTTGTGGTTGGAAGGAAACCCACTCTGGACAACATGTGACTGTTGCTAATCTTTCTCTAATCTTCGTGTCAGACCTGATCTTTTCATGGGTGAGGTTTTGGGGGTATTGTTTTATTTCTGAAGATGGCTTATGAAAGGAGGTCTCTTCTAGCCCTTGGAAAAACAAATATTCAGCAAAAACTGGTCAGTGTGCTGTCTTCCTCTTCATCCTCAACGTCTGAGCTGTTTCTATAAATACTTGTTGATCTGTAATTGGTTAACAAGTATTTATTAAACCCTGAGAATATTTGCTGTGTCAGACACTGTGAGACAGAGAAGTGAAGGGTGTGGATTTCACTCTCAAGGAACTTGTAACCAGCTCAGGCACAGGAGAGCTAATCGCACCCTACCCCACCCCCAAAGTGATAACTGGCCAGTGGGACAAAATAAAAATATCTGTCTTCAAGTGACAGCATGTAAGAGTGCCTCCTGCCCCAGAGAGTTGTCATGAAGCTCAAATATAATGTGTAGGAAGCACCTACGAAGAATGTGTGTGTTTAACAAATTAATTTTTCCCTCCCCCTAGAAGAAAATTTAGGAAAGAAAAAAATGTCAAAGACAAGGCAACAAAGTGTCACAAAGAAGAGGTCATCAACATCAAATGCTGCTGAGATATTCTGACAAAAAGGAAGTCACAACTGACCTTTTGGAGAACTGTTTTTGGAGTGTGATGAAGATCAAAGTCAGTTAACTGCAAGCAGTTAGGAAATGAAGGCATATCTCAAAAGTGTAGCCAATAGGCATAAACAACACCTTTGAGAGATTTGGGTGGGAAAAGGAAGAGAGAAAACCATAGGATCTAGTGATGGGCGTTCTGTTCAAAAGATTTCGCCACGAAAGGGGGAAAAAATTTTAAAAATTCTAGAATCTCCCACAGCCCTAATATGAAGCCAGCAAGACAACCCCATGGCCTTGTGCCTCCAAGGAACTCAAAGGCAGGTAGAATCACTTTCTTTTTCTTTTTTATTTTTTAATCAAAAGATTCTAAAATAAACATAGCATTTCCAAAATTTTTTTCCAAAAAATAGATAACCTTGTCTCTTCCACTAGCATTCTACACAGCAAAGCAAAAGAAGGTAGAGGCTGGGGATTCCTTGAGGTTAGGACTCCATGAGCTTTCACTGCCAAGGACACAGGTTCGATCTCTAGTTGGGGAACTGAAATCCTACAAATTGTGCAGCCAAAAAAAAAGATGATAGAGGTTAATTAAATTTAACTTTAAGAAAGTTACAGAAATTTTGTCTAAGATCTTGTATCTCTGTTAAAGTTATTAAGAGTTAGTTTATACTTTGTAATAACCATTGACATGTTATATTGGCTTTTTATATTGCTCATATCACTGAGTCAATATTATAGGAAATATAAGGTTGTTCATGGCAAGCCTTTTGCCCTCTGGAGACTTCAATTCAATAAAGACAACAGAAAATATACAAGTAACTCATGTAAAAAAGGACACTGTGACCAGTTTAATAAAGGGCTAACGATATTTGGAGGAGAAAGAAAAAAGTGAAAGTTGGAGTGGGAGAGCTGAGTTTTCTTGGAAGAAAGATTTAAGTTGGATTTTAAAGAAAGCATAGGAATCTGAGAGCGGATTTGACAGGGACAAAGAAGGAGGAGGAGGAGGTGCAATTCCACTGGATTCCAGGCAAGATGAAGGAATGAACAAAACCAAAAATAGCTATAAACAAAAGATCATACGAAACAGCCTAAAGAGACAGGCAAAATATCCACTGTGCCAGAATGAACTTGACTAAATTCAAGCCTCTAGATGGAAGATCCATACCTCCAGGTCCAATTCATTATTTTGTTATTACTCATGGTACTATTTCCTAACCTCAGTCTTTCAGCTCTAGGGTCTATTTCTTTCCCCATTGTACTCCTACAGCAGAAAGAGGAAATAACTCATCCAGCGGTGGGGATTTCTTAGTAGGGTTTTGAAGAGAGATGCTGAGGGTGGCTGACTCTGCCAAAATGTTTCCTTTTTCTCTTGCTGTTTGTCAGATATAACTGTTGAGCAACCCTGGTGAGTGTCATCAACATGCAATCTCAACTGATTTATCTTCCTTCACTCACTCAAACTCAGCCCTTTGCCTCTTTTTTTTTTTTCCCTAGCTCATTTAGAGTTTCACAACCTCTTACCTTTAACTGCTGAGTAAGTGCAAAACATTTGTGTGTCTGGCATCAGATATAACAGTCTCCAAGAAAAAGGATTCTCGGTCACAGAGATAGCCAAGGCTACCTATTATGCCTTAATATTTTGCTTTGCCATTGTTTCATTTTAAAAGTTCATTTCTGTTTTTCTCACAGAGTCAGTTTCCAAATAACAGATTTCCATGGCCGCCTTTTCCTCCAAGTCCCTTCCTTTTGAAATGTGCATGACTGCAGAAACCTTATGAGTGCCACAGAGCTCCTACTCTCAGTTTCTGCTGAGACCCATAAAAACAATTCCACACCAATAAACCATTGATGTGAGTACAGTTGATGGAATATTTGGGGCTAATGGAATCCTAAAATGGAATTTCAGTCACACAGATAGAGGAAATTAACTTCATTTGTAGGTCAAAAGTTGACACAAGCATCCTTGAGATAGGGACACCACGGTTCCTGGCTCTCCCCCAGCTAACACAGGACTGGAGTCTTTATAATCTATCCCCAAGTCAACCTGACTTTCCTTGGATGAGCCAAGAAAATTTTGTTTCCTCCTGTCCCAGTTTCTCTCCTCTACCTCCATCTCTACAGGAAGAAAAACGGTTTGGGTTTTGACGGAGGTTTCTGGAGCAGAATTGTAGATCTAATTGTTAAACAAATATATATGATCTGAGCCTAATGAAAGAGATGACTGTGCTTACAATGGCTAAATAAAACAGGTAAGAAAAAGAGGTGGTGTGTTAATACATTCAACAGTCCATAGCTTCTATTGACCCTGCCACTCCACACCTGTGCCTGGAATCCTAAACGTGGGGGGCAACAAGCATTTTTTAAAGCATTCAATTAAACTAGGAAGGACCATAAATGAAGCATGAAAAAGTTTCTAAGGGCCTGCCTGCTATCCCTGAATACAGGTCTATTCAACCTATCTTTTAAAATAAATATTTAATATAAATACTATCTTTTAATATAAATATCTTCTCCTGCCCACAAAGCCCCAAAGGGTCAAATCCTGGGAAGTCACTTGTTGTCTCTGTCAACATACAAAGGAAGCACCTGCTGTAAGATGTTTCCTGCTCGAGGCCATCCCTGCTTCCAAGTTCGCTGCTATATCCACAAAGCCTTAGCACCTGGAGCTTAGTAGGAATTCACTATTTGTTGAATATCAAATGAGTTAACGAATCAAAAGCTCTCGTTGTTGTCCTTTTAACTGCCTGCTGCTGCTGCTGCTGTTTCGTCACTAAGTTGTGTCCTAGTCTTTGTGACTCCATGGACTGTAGCCTGCCAGGCTCCTCTGCCCATGGGATTTCCCAGGCAAGAATACTGGAGTGGGTTGCCATTTCCTTATCCAATGGAACCTTGTTGGACCCAGGGATCAAACCCACATCTCCTGCTTAGGAGGTGTCTCCTGCTTGGCAGGCAGATTCTTTACCACTGAGCCACCACGCAGAAACTTTTAACCTTGCCCCAAATCAGGCCTGTCATAATCACCAGTCCTCTGTACTCTAAATCTCTGCCATTTGCTTCCTTTTAGGCTCCCATGTATTTCAAACCTTTGGAGTTTTAGACTAGATTTGGCCCCACAGGCACCAAGCAGACCAGCAACTTTACAGTTGTCTTGGAATAAGAATTACAATGACTTCAACACTTCACTACCTGGCTTATCTTGGCTCTTGCAGTCCTAAATTCCAGAGCTACATTGACAGAGATCCATGCATAGCACAATGAGGTAAATGAGTGAAAATGTGAAGGGTAACTAAATGTCATAACATGCCTCCAAACATCTCCCAGGGTCCCCTGCCCTTAGAGCATGCTTCTAACAAGTTGAATACTATAGAACTGGTATATCACTTTCAAGATTTAGTTATAAAAGACTGCTGATTTCTCTCTCTCTCTGTTAAATCACCTGCTCTGGGGGAAGCCAGCTTCATGTGGACCAGCTCAGTGAAGAAGCCCATGTGGCAAAGAACTAAGGCCTCCAAATCAAAAGCCGCTAAAGAATACTAAGAAACTCAATCTGCCAGCAACCCCCTGGGCGAGCTTGGAAGTAGATTCTGTAGATGACTGTTGTCCTGGTCAATAGCTTGACTGCAGTCTTTATAGGAGACCTTGAGCTAAAATCCCCCAGCTATGGCAGCCAGATCTCTGCCACCGTGTATATGTTTACTGTTTTAAGCTCCCAGGTTTTGAGCTTATCTGTTACATAGAACAGATTACGAAAACATTGAATGTGGGTCAGTAAACACTTTCTTGGTTTCTTGGTTTTGTGACCACACCATTTGGCATGTAGGATCCTAGTTCCCTGACCAGGGATCAAACCTGCACCCCCTGCGGTGGAAGCCTAGAGTCTTAACTGCTGGACTGCCAGCAAAGAACCAATAAATAATATCTTAAGGGCCAGACAGAAAACATTTGGGAATGTGCAGGCCATACAGTGCTGCCACTGTAGCCCAGAAGGAGTCAGAGACAATGTATAAATGAATGCACAGCACTGTGGCTTCCTAAGTGTCCCAGTTGGTAAAGAATCCACCTGCCAATGCAGGAGACACAAGAGATGTGGGTTTGATCCCTGTGTCAGGAAGGTCTGCTGGAGAAAGGAGTGGCAACACACTCCAATATCCTGGTCTGGAAAATTCCATGGATAGAGGACCCACATGGGCTACAGTTCCTGGGGTAGCAAAGAATCAGACATGACTGAGCTACTCTGATACTCTATCCAATACAGTGCTATACTCCTATGAAAAGCAATCAGCCGGCTAGCAGGCTCTAATGTGCCAACCTCTGCAAAAAATCAATGGCTTTTCAATCTTTCTGACTTCAAATATCTCATCATCCTATAGCTACCCTATCAAGAGACAAGCATGGCCAGTATAGATCAGAGTTTCTTCTGTGGTGTGAAGGGAATACCCTTCCCCATTATTTTTTTTTAATTACTTTTTTTAAAAAATGAGGTTGGTGCTTTGGAGAAAGGAAAATAAGATGTATGGAAAGTCCTTTCTGGAGTTGAGAAGAAAGAAAAATCCAGATCCTTTTGCCCAGGGAAAATTTATCCAAGGAAGCATAAATTCGTCCAAGGAAGAATAGAGGGAGGCAGTGTGAGATTAGATGACCCAATTCCACACCCCTTAGCCAAACACTGTACGTAGAGATGGGGGAAAACACATCCAGACAAGCACAAGAATCCCAAGAACTTCAGAACTGGTCACCCAACTGCCTGGAGGTTTCAAAGCCTCTGAAAGAAACTTTGAGCCCTTTGGACCAAAATCGTCCAAGATTGATAGCACAACACTGGTTAAAGGAGCCTGAAATATGGTTTATAGCCTGCCATGTATTGAGCACAGTTTACAGAAGATACAAAAGTTCTTACATGGCCCCCAGAAGTTGCAGAACTGCTAAGAAGATCACTTGGTCAGCCGAGTCCACGGCTGATTAAGGATGAGATCTTAGTGACTAGAGGCAATGGCAGTGTCCAGGGTAGGCAGCAAAGGAAGAAACTATATTTTTACTTCTTTTTCCTCTCTGAAAAGGATTCTCTCTGAATCTGATTTTTTTTCCCCCAAATCACCATTCTCCCAGGGAATGCCCAACGTTTGGGAGGGCCAGCAATAACACCAGCACATTTAGCAGAGGCCGACAAGCAAAGATTCGTGGGGACTGATCCATAATGAAAGGCTTCTCCTGGGGAAGCCACCTGTCCCCCATTCCCAAGAAGATACATGAGCCCCCTTCTACTCCACTGGCCTAGAGTCACCTTGGGGAAAACAGAGAAAAGAAGAGGAAATCTGGGAGAGCAACCATGTACCCAGAAGAGAGTCGGTGACCTCAACATACAACTGTTTTTAAATCAGAAGCGGTTGAGATACTTGTACTTAAAAAGGTAACATTGTTTTCTCCACATCCAAAGAGATAAGCTGTTCATGAGAAAGTTTGTCTCAGCTATTAGGTGACTTTTTTATTGCTGCCATAACAAATTATAGTGAACATGTTGTGGCTTAAAACCACACAAGCTTGTTACCTTGTATTTCTGTGAGTCAGAAATTTGTCATGGCTCTCACTGGGCTAAAATCAAGGTGTTAGAGGCTATTTCTTTTCTGGAGACTCTGAGGAAGAATCTCTTTCCTTTTATTTTCCAGCTTCTAGAAATGGCTTGCATTCTTTGACTCCTGGCTCCCTTTTCCCATCTTCAAAGCCAGCAATCTAGCATCTCCTTGACCATGTGTCCATCATCACTTCCCATCCAACCTGGAAGTGTCCTCCACTTTTATGAATTCGTATGATTAAACTGGACCCACCTACCATGTAAGGTAACATATGCAAAGATTCTAGTCTACCAGGATAATATTTACTGTTAAGAATAACACTTGCTATAAATTATGCATACTCTAAATGCCTTAATAACACCATTATTATAAACATTAATTTTATATATAAACAATGCCTTAATAACACCATTATGATAAATGTTAATTTTATATATAAACAATAACACCAATATTATAAACATTGCTTGAGTTTTGTGCTTTTTTTGGCTAGAGTACTTGTTTTTTGTATTGGGGGCTTTTTGTTTGTTTTTTTAGTTTTCAAGAAGATTATTATCTAAATTTGAATCCGTATAATGAGGATTATTATTACTATTCTTTTTAGCCATCTCTTATTACTAGAATTTTCAGAAAAGGTGTTCAATGATCAACTATAATTCAAAGAAAACACATCCATGTTGCCTATGATTGCCTTATCTCAAATAAGTTTTTCAGTATAGGATTTCCCAGAAGTTAGATCACTCCACAAAATAATGTTCCAGATATACCGAAAGAAGCAATATATCCGGCAGTGAGCATGTCTAGGAATTATTTTGGAGAAATTAAATGTTTGGGGTTTAGGATAGTGTGGTTATCACTGATGTCATGTATATTGATAGAGCTGCACTTTTTTGAGATCTTACAGCCACTGAAAATAAGCCCACTTTATAAAATATTCAGTTTATGTTTCATGCCTTTTTTAGTATCCTTTTGCGTCTTCTTCCAAAGCTTTCTTTCCAGGCAACCTTTCATCCATTCTACAGAAACTATTAATTCTATAGAAACTTCCCTCAGAAGGAGGGAAAGGACTAAAACATTACACTTTTTAATTCTCATCTATATTTCCACAACTTTTCATCTTCTCTTCTGTCTGGTCACCTGAAGACATAGAGAAAACAACACAGTCTGATCATTTGACAAAACTAGCCACCTACAGTGAATGAGTATGTGGACTTTTATCCTATATAAAATACCTTCAAGCAGCTAAACTAAACATGGACACAATAAAAGAGGAAGACTGTAAAAGAGCATATAAAATGTAAAATTAAGTGCTGTGGAAACGTCAAGGAAGGAGACACGGTCCACCTGGGTAGAAATAGGAAAGTTTAATACAAGGATGTGGCGTTGGACCTGAGCCATAACCAGTCAGGAGACTGTGATGATTGAGAAGAAGGGTTTACTAGTCATTAACATCAGCGATATGAATTCTCAGTTTTACGGAGAATCAGAAACAACACACCAGCCCTTATTTGTAGCAAAGTTAGCAGATACAGATTGCAATGAGCATGTAGAGTAGCAGGAAGAGCACAAGGTTTGGACATAAAAAGACAAGGAAACTGAGGCGTAAAGTCCAGTCGCCACGTGGGCACTTACAACTTTATTACCTTAGAGGTATCACTTAACCTTCTGGAGCTTCACTTTAACACTTTATAAACATTCAAAGACGAAGAAAAAAAATACGTCAGCAGCATTGTTTGTAAGCAAGAACCCTAGCTCCTGAGAGAACGTCTCACATTTGAAATGAAATGTTAATTAGGAGAAGGCGATGGCACCCCACTTCAGTAAGCTTGCCTGGGAAATCCCATGGACGGAGGAGCCTGGTGGGCTGCAGTCCATGGGGTCGAGAAGAGTCGGACACGACTGAGCGCCTTCACTTTCACTTCTCACTTTCATGCATTGGAGAAGGAACTGGCAACCCACTCCAGTGTTCTTGCCTGGAGAATCCCAGGGATGGGAGAGCCTGGCGGGCTGCCGTCCATGGGGTCGCACAGAGTCGGACATGACTGAAGTGACTTAGCAGCAATTAATTATTTTATTATTATAAAGTTTCTCCACGGCAAAGATACCACAGATGTAAGATGTAAGTACTTCCTTATATGTAGATAAATTTCCTCTTCTAATATTACTCTGCATTTAATTTCTAAATTCTCTTTCTAAAATTAACTCTGGGATCTGGAGACTAGAATAATAGAAATCTCACATGACATTTTTCCAGGAGCAAGCTACTGAAAAACTGCTAAATATAGAAAATACAAAGAGGAGGGATGTGGAAAATTATGGACATATAGGAAATCATGGCCATAAAATTTCAATGTCACATTGCAAAATGCCAAATGCCAGAATTTCTTATAAAGCTTAATTTTATTTATTTCATGGAGAGATATTTTGGAAAGCTGGATTTCAGAAAATCCTCATATTCTGGCCAACTATCTCCAATTATGCTGGAACTTCAGTATCTGTCCCCACACTGGAGATGTATCATTATCTAAACAATCATTTCCATTTCACAGAAATCCCAGCACTGTTTTTCTAACAATTGAGCCATAACAGTGCTGTTCCCATGGTTACCAAGAGTTCTAATTTCAGTTCCTCAATATGCATTTTATCATGTAAGATTGTACAATGCTTCCGAATAGACCACTCTTAGTTCCACGTGCTTTGTCTGTTATTTTTCTCCAAGTTTCTCACACCCAGTCCCCATTTAAGCTTCCTGTTTTGCTCATTTTTTGACTAGATAAAGTTTATGTAGCCAACTATAGAGTGATCATGTTTCTAGCCAATATATTCAAAGCAAGGGAGCAAAGTTCAGGGACA
Organism: Redunca redunca; assembly: GCA_006410935.1. Classification (NCBI taxonomy): domain Eukaryota; kingdom Metazoa; phylum Chordata; class Mammalia; order Artiodactyla; family Bovidae; genus Redunca; species Redunca redunca. The sequence goes on from SJYQ01096546.1 coordinate 37,824, forward strand.
GGAATTGGGCAAAGATTAGAAAACTCTGCTTCTCATTGCTCTCCACGGCCCTAGATTTTAGCACCATAATTAGGACGGTTAGGAAAAGAGCAACATAAATCCCTAACTAGAGTCCTCAGTGATTCTGTGATTCCAAGCAGATTTCATCTGCTTGAATTTCTCAACAGCAAAAGAATTTGGTGCTCAGAGCTCTGAAAAGTACTTTCCCTGGAGATTGGCAGCTTGCACAAGAGTCCATAGAATGATCTTCAGAGGTCCTCATCAAGTGCCTGAAAGTCTGTGTGTGGGGGCGGAGGAGGGGGCAGGGGGGAGTGAGTGTGTGTGGCGGGGGTGCATGCCCATATCACTTCACTTGGCTGAAGGAATTCACTTTAATGAGGAAAAGATCCATAGCCTTCATCAGATTCTCAGAAACATATGTACAGCGAAGATGTTTAAAGAGCACCTCTCTTGGACAAGATCTCTGTTTTAGGAAAGAGCTCTGAGGGGACAAGTTGTTAATAAAAATAGTTGTGGCAAAATAATCTTCAGTCACTGTGAGGGTTTTAAAATCTGGCAGAAAATTTTTGGAAAACCGATATGGAAATGTGTACCCGGACCCACAAAGATGTCATTCCTCTTAGATTCAGTTATTGAGCTGTGAGGAATATATTTTCTAGGAAAAAAATCAAGAAAGGCAAAAAAAGTAAGTAAATGTTTATTTTGATATTATGAACAACAGGAAAAAAAATTAGAATCCAGCATTAGAGACTGAGTTAATAATGTGACATCAACACAATGATACATCATAAAGCCATAACTACAGTTATCCAATAGGAAAAACTAAAATACTTATGATGAAACATTAAATGAAATCAGAAAGAAACTTTATGTATAATATGGATAACATTATGACAAAATATATACAATGTTCAAGTTATGGACTTTCAAAGTAATGGACTTTTAAGTGATTTTGTTATTTTAAAGTCCTCCCAAATTTTAATATCCTATTAAGTAAATGTTGAATTAAAAATAAAACAGAGACCTGTGTTGAAACATGGCAATTTGGACATATATCTTGATTTTTATTCTTTTCCCACACTTAACTAAAAAGACTGAAGATATGAAAAAAGATGTAAATCTACAAGGAAAATGAAAACAGAAGGAAATGACAGCATCAAAATTTTGGAATCTATAAAGCCAACAAATGAGGATATCTAACTATCAAAAAGGGGAAAAAGTAAACATACCCCAACAATGTAGTAAGATCAGGGATAAGGCTATTTACATCAGAGAGCTCTGGAATGTTTCAAAATTGAAGACATCACTTACCTCTAAAAGAAATGTGATATCCCTTACATCGAAAAGAATGTGCCTAAAAAAGGTTCATACTTGAAAGCAATTCTGGGATCAAAAGCCAGAAGCAATTAGACCCATTCCTTGCCCGGATTCAAGGACTTTGCATTGTGTCACAGCGGTAAAGCCTGCCAGTGCAGGAGACTTGCGTTCAACCCTTGGGTTGCAAAGATCCCCTGGAGAAGGAAATGGCAACCCATTCCAGTATTCTTGCCTGGAAAATTCCATGGACAGAGGAATCTGGCAGGCTGCAGTCCATCAGGCTGCAAAGAGTTGGACAAAGCTGAGCACACAAGCATCTTGCCCAGATTCACCTCTTCCAACACACTCGGCCAGAGAACTCTTCCTCACCCAACAAGGGGAAAAAAAAAAAGCATTTTCCCCCCCAAAACAGGGGGATCTCATCCTGAACACTGAAGGCAAAAATGATGCACTGAAAATAAAACATTTAAATCACAACAAACATACTAAGTAATGAGATCCCTCCCTTTTTCCTCACTCAGCTCCCAGAATGCACTGAAAGTCAGCCTAGACCCCTGGGAGGAAATCTGAAGGTCACCAGTCTATGAGAAGAGACCTGCAGATACTGATGCTTGTGGATGCCCCAGTGAAACATCCTGGAATAAAGCCCTTAGGAGCTCACAGACAGTCATTTAGTGCATCAAATTTAAGTATGAGTGGATGTCCAGAGGACATAAGACATTTGAGGAAAACCTTGAGTAAGAGGGACAATAACTAAAACAACAGTAAAAGAAACTGGGAGGGATAAGACAGGGTAGAAACAGAAAAATTCTTCTCCAAATAAATTGCTATCTCCAGAGAGATGGGAGAAGATAATCCAGCTCTGGAACAAAATCCAAATTTAAATACATGTTATTTTTAATGGAACATTAAGAATACAAGAAAGAGTCTTTGAAATTAAAAATGTTATATCAGAAATTTAAATGCAATAGAAAGAGTGGAGAGTAAACTGGAGATTGCCATCTGCAAGCAAAACAAAAGCCAAAGAGTTAGAAAACAGGAAAAACCAAATAGAATGTCCAACATTTAACCCAACAGGAGCTCTAGATAAAAGGAGTAGAAAAAACAAACAGCAAGATTTTATCTAAGAAATAATCCAATAAAATTTTCCAAAAACTGAAATTGAAAGTGCCTACCAGATTCTTAATATAATGAATGAAGAAAAATACACATCAAGGTGTAAGATCATGAACTTTCAAAATACCAAAAATGAAAATATTTTAGATCTTCTCGGATCATAAAAAAAAAGTAGATCAGAAGCCAAGAATCAAAATTATGTCATACTTAATTTCCCAGTGGCAATCATGGTGGTAAAATAATGCTTTGAAAATTCTGAGAAAAATGGCACCCAATATTATAATCTGTATCCAAACAAATTACCCATCAAGAGTGGGAATAGACTAAAAATATTTTGGACAAGAAAAGTCTCAAAAAAAAAAAAAAAATGTGCTCCTGGGACTTCCCTGGTGGTTCACTGGTTGAAAATTGTCTTCCAATGCAGGGGACATGTGTTGAATCCCTGGTCAGGGAACTGGGATCTCACGTTACATAGAAACTAAGCATATTACATTACTTTGCCAACAAAGGTCCGTCTGGTCAAGGCTATGGTTTTTCCAGTGGTCATGTATGGATGTGAAAGTTGAACTATAAAGAAAGCTGAGCACCGAAGAATTGATGCTTTTGAACTGTGGTGTTGGAGAAGACTCTTGAGAGTCCCTTGGACTGCAAGGAGATCCAACCAGTCCATCCTAAAGCAGATTGGTCCTGGGTGTTCATTGGAAGGACTGATGCTGAAGCTGAAACTCCAATACTTTGGCCACCTCATGTGGAGAGACCACAATGAAGGTCCTGATGCAGCCAAAAATAAGTAAATAAATAAATATTTTTTAATGTTCTCCCACAATCCTTTTCTCTGGAACTAGTAGAGAAGGGTAAACCAGAAAGAGAAATCAGGTGACAGAAACCAGGAAGCAGTTTTTAACACAGGACAGAGTTAAAGGGAATTTCCATCATGATGATGAAGGAAGAGCCCAAACACAACAGCACAGCTGGACTAGAGAGCATCAAGTCTACCCATCCAGGAGGGATAACTCCAATGCTATATTTTTAATGGAAATAGAGTTGATTTGCAGTATTATATTAGTTTCAAGTGTACAGCCAAGTGATAATTTAATAAATCATTTGATAAGTTTGAACGCATTGGAGGAGATTCCTGCCAAAAGTTTTGCATTGAGCTGTGATAGGTATTTAGAAAATTAAACAAAAGAAAAAGAACTAGACAAGGATACTCCAAGGGGAACAAAAAAAAAAA